>JABUQX010013989.1:75000-80000 GCA_015478945.1 Trachelipus rathkii
AGGAGATCTTTTATGTAATTTGGTAATAATGTATTGTAAGAATAGAATTTGTATTTCTTTATAAGTGGTAAATACCCACTCAGAAAAAAATGTTTCTGGGATCCACTGGAGAGAAGACCAAGACGGAGAATCGCTTGTTCTTTCCCAGCGGATTCCCATCACTAAATCACCTACATTTGAGAGTAGGATTTCCTACTCTCCATTAGGCATGTACAAGAAACAAACTGCTATATACACCTATGGACACTACTCAAAAAGGGATTTCTCTGTATGCCATTTAACTTAATTTGTTGTAATACAGAAAAGATTTCCTATGTTTTTTTGTGTGAAGACTTGTTCAAATGCGTGGGCTGTGCCGCGGATGCGCGGCCGTCCCAAAAAGGTGCCCTGGAAGTAATGAAAAGGAGGAGAATGGCAGTTATATACCCACTTACAAGGAGAGGGTTGTGTTTAACAAAATCGGCACTGTCGTGAACCGGGAAACAGGGTTTGTGAATTGTGTATTATTGTGTGTATGCGCCGTTTAGAATCTTATCCTGATAAATGTAAACCTCGCCTGTTTAGTTAATTTGAACCCTAAATGTAATCGGAAGGAGGGGGTTGAATTTGATTATATGACAAATTGAGGATCATAATTTATTATTATCAACAGACCGATTGTGTTATGTAACCACAATGCTTCGATATGCACATATTAAAATAACATTGATGTCATTTTACGCAATGTTAATTTAAATAATCTTAGTAAATACATATAAGGTTTGAAGTACTGACTATCTTTTTTATATCCACGTACCTAACTCTTCATGGTTTCGTAACATATAATACTTGTTTGCCAGATTAGTTCTGAATTATATATGACAACAAAGAAGACAAATCAAGAACTATTTTACTTTTTATTTACGAAATTTATTTATTTACTTAAATAAAAGAAAACAATTTTTAGACTTTTATTTTTTCCCTCAAATTCGAGCCCCTTGTTTCATAAGGTAACACAAACAATGCAGAGGTCATCAAAATATAGTTATAAATTTTTATTTCATATAATTATATTAAATAATACATATTAATATAATATATATAATATATTAATATATAAATAATAAATAATAATAATAATATACATAATAATAATAATAATAATAGTAAGTTTTTTAATTATACACTATAAACCTTTACTTTGTTTTTTTACATATTTGTTTGACAATGGAAAGGCCTATGACAATTTTTGTCAATTCAATATTACGGTATTCTTCTATGAATACCAATTTCCTAATATTGTAAATTTTTCTGCAATAATATTTGTTAGGTTATCTTTGAAAATGTATTAATATTGGTTTTGGTAATAGTCGATTGAGTTCAACAGATTCTGGCGAAATATTTATATGTTTTGCAGAGAATCATTTTTTTGATCATATTAGTGCAGAGGGTTGTCACCCCTGATTTTTATGAAATTCACAGGATAGGCTATACTCTAAAAAAATAATAATGAAGAATAGTGAAAACAAAAATCTCAAACAAAAAACAAATCTTAACTTTTCTTAATAATTCGCAACCAACCAGAAAATCTACCACTTCAATCTTTTTATTGCCTTCTAACTAAATCTTTCGACACTCCAACTAAAATCTAAATCCCTTTTCTCGAAAAGCCAGAACAAAATTCTTTGAAAAGTTAAATCTAAACTTCCAAAAATCTTCAAAAATTATCAAAACTCTCAAGACTACAAAACTATCACTTTCTAAACTCTTCCAAAATTCTTTCTAAACTCAAGTTTATTTTCTTAACTTATTCAAGGATATTTTTTGTTTTCGCAAAAAGTCCCACCCAACGAGCTCGTAGAAAACGGCCAAATTTAACCAACTTCCTTTTCGAAACCACTGGCAAAGTCAAAAATTAGCTCAAACTGCTTATATATCAAATATCTTACTCCGGCTCACACCAACAATCAAACTTAATATTCCAGATTCTACCCCCAGCAACTAACTTATGTAAAAGCCATGACACTCAACAAACACTTTTCTTAAGACTGGACATTACTCCGATTCTTTTTCAAAAATTATCTATTTATTCAAAAAATAATTTTCACAAACACATGACATCTACTCCATATATATATAATATATATATATATATATAATATATATATATATATATATATATATATATATATATATATATAATATAATATATAGTATATAGTATAAATATTATACTATATATATATTATTAACTATATCATATATATATATATATATATAATATATAATATATATATATATATATTATAGATATTAATATATATATATTTATATATATAATTATTATATAATATATAATCAATATTTTAATAATATATATATATATATTAATATTTTTATTATATATATATATATTTATATATACATTTATATATATAGTATTAGTATATTATATATTATATATATATATATAATATATTATATATCATTATAATATATATATATATAATATTATATAGTATATATATATATATATAATAAATAAATTAATATATATATATTATATATATATATATATATTAGTATATATATATAGTAATATATATATATATATATATAATATTATATATATGTATATATATTATATAATATATATATTATATATATAATTATATATATATATTATATAGAAAACCTCACATAAATTGTGTTCAGAAAGACTTTTTTTATATATAGTTATCATTAAAAAAAATAAAGCAATCCGCTAATTGGAATATTCAGAGTAGATATGTAATCTGTTGGATGGTCTGTTGCTGGTGGAAGCGGAATAGCCATGTATGTTTCGAGTATTGTGTATTTCATTCCTCCTTTATTAACTACTATTACCTTGAATGATTTCTCCTGTAGTAAACCTGAACTGCTGTTGTAAGCAAAAACGTAGGTGCCTGCCTTCTCCGACCGGAATAGCTACGGTCATTCCCGTCTATACATGGTCAGTTACCTTGCATAATTGATCATAAATGTTGCTCGCTCACATTTTTATCACAGGGATCTTCAATGTTGTCAACTTTGGTAACACTGATTTCTTGATTTCCTTGTCTATCTTCTACTAAATGTCATGAGATCTCATGGCTAACATTAACTATTCAAAGATCATTGAGAACCTGAGCAAAGATGTTGAACATTTTTCTAATTTTTTTATTAAAATATACCTTCATTTTTAGTAATAGAGGAAATCTAGTGCCTGTGATGAACATTGAACACTGTCGATATAGCTTGTGACTTCGTCTAGAAATTCTTTATCTGTGACAACTTTGACCATGTTGATCCAAAAAGCTACAAAACGCTTCCTTTACCTTTTAAAATGTCTCTTTGTTTTGCTAACCTATCTCATTTTCTAGGCTCCTCTAAATGCTAAAACTTTGTTTAGAATATAGTTTCTCCAAGCAGATCATAGGAATGAAATTAAATGATCGTCGTGGATGCAAAGTTTGTGTCATTTATATGCAGCAAACTGGAGAGGAGTGATTTCGTTCTTCTATGAATGTCACTGAAAAGATTATGACTTCAGCAAAAAGCTAGAATGGTCTCACAGTGTGCGAAGAGCATATATTTAACGTGAGTATCTATGATATTTTATTACCATCTCGCATTTTCTTTTTTCTTATCATTACACTATAACCTGTAAACCATGATTTGATAGAAAATATTACAAAATCAGTTGTTTCAGAGAAGCTACCTACTTTGATTAATTCATAAACCCATTTATCTTGCATTTTCTCTCTCACTCTCTCCCTCTCTCTGTATATATATATATATATATATATATATATATATATATATATATATATATATATAATTATATATATATATATATAATATATATATATATACTATATATATACTGTATATATATATAGTAGTATATAATATATATTATATAAATTATAATATATATAGTGATATATATATATATATATATATATATATATATATATATATAATTTTATATATTATTATATATTTATATATATATATATCTCTACCCTCTCTCTCTATATATATATAATATATATATTTATATATTTTTATATATTTTTTTTGACTTTACCACGATACCTACTCAAAACTTGTTAGTTTCGTGTCCACATTCTTCTTCCTAATCAAATGACAGGTTATCAAAAAAAATATTTGAAACTTTGAAATTAAAGTTTTGAGTTGTAGCTTCCATTTAGTAAATTAAGAGTTGTACATTCTCTATCTCAGTTAAATTTGTTTAAGCTTTAACATCAATACTGCTTATAAGAATTACTAAATATATATATATATATATATAGTGATATATATATATATATATATATAATATATAGATATATATATAGTTTATATATATTATTATATATATATATTATATATTATATATATATATATATATAATATATATATATATATATATAATATAGTATAGTATAATATATATAATATATATATAAATATATAATATATTATATATATATATATATATATATAATTATATATATTATTATAATATATATATATTATATAATATATATATATGTATATATATATATATATAGTATATAGTTATATATATATATATATATAGTATATATATATATTATATATATATATGTGATGTGGTTTCTATGGTTCGAGTCCTTGGCGGCGAGTGAAATTTTCTCCGTCTTATTAGTGGAAATTTGGTCGCAACAAGCCGTTGGGCCCATGTCGGCGTTGCTTGACTTTGGCTGGTTACCCCTGTAACCCAGGGGAACTATAACAGAATGCCGTGTAGCCTCAGAAGGGGTTCCAAACACACTTGTCTATGGATTTAAATATATATATATATATATATAAATAAATAATATATATATATATCTTATAATATATATATATATATATATATATATATATATATATAAGTATATAGTATATTATATATAATAATAATAATAATAATCTCATTAGGCTTCTTACCGTAACTGGTTTGAACCCACACC
>JABUQX010013989.1:92500-101530 GCA_015478945.1 Trachelipus rathkii
GGAAAAAAATAAAAAAATAAAAATTTCTTCTATGCAAATAAAAAGGAGATTTGAAACAGCTTCTGCACTCAATGCAGCTTTCCTAAAAAATATTTAGATTTCTTCTTTGAAAACAACCTCATTCCATTTGCATAATCTTAGCAGTGATAAATTTTAAGACCATTTCTTTTTAGCAGCTCTTATCTTTGGGGGATTGAAAAAGAATATTTTTTCTTGAATTATTTTCACAATTGTGAAAAGTTGAGATACACAAATTGTAAAGGGAAAAATGGTTGTTCTTGATGCCCATTAGTTTATTAATTTGGAGCTTAGCTAATTTTAATTTATTTAATGACGTCAATTTAAATGAAATTGTTGCTGTATGAAGATTAATAATTTATTTGAAAATTTTATACATTATGCATTAGGGAATGTCGGAACATAAATTGAAAATAACTCTTAGCTCACCTTCTTTGTTGGTTGATGTCAAGTAATTTACAACACTTTTCAGCCAAAGAATATATAGCTAGGATTTGACGAACATTGCTATATATGAAACCAACCAAGGGATTATGTACCAGCACCGAACCAGAACGTCATACAACTGCACCGCACCTCATCTCTTCTCATTGCACCGTACCGTGCCGTACAGCATCGCACCACACCGCACCGCACCGCAAAACCCACCAGTCATTTCTCTCGTTCAAAGCAGCACCTGAACTCAGAAAGTGTGGCAGCATCTAGCTGCATCTTACCGGTTTATTGAACATATCCATATATACATATATAATATATATATATATATATATATATATATAATAATATAATAATATATAATATATATATATATATATATAACATAATATATCTTCTTATAATATATATATATATATAATAAAGCAATATATATCACTATAATCTTGTAATAATATATATGTAATATTATCAATAATATACTATATATATACATAATAATAACATATATAATAATAACAACAATATAACATATATATATATATATGCATGTAGAATAATGTACTTTCTTCCTTCTAGACTATTATCTTATATATATAATATACTGTATAATATAATATGTATGTATATGTATGTGTATATATAATATATATAGATAATAATAATATAACATATATATAACATATACATGTAAGGTATCGCCTATCATATAGTTAAATATATATATCTTTATCTTTTCATATATATTTTTTATATATATACTTATATATATATATATATATATATATATATATATTATATTAAAAAACACCTATTTATATATTTCTTATGTTTTTAATATGTAATAATAATAAAAATAATAACCTATACCTGTGCTTCTCTCTCTTCAAAATAATTGCATATATCAATTTTCAAAACTGTATTATAATAATATGTAATAATATAATAATATATATGAAAGTGAAGGCACGGCAATTTTTTAGATCAACGTGTTTTTTTTAAAGCGTGAAGAAAAACGACATTTGTTACAATAATTACTTTTTTTTAACAAAATGATATATTATTATACTAGTTTGCATTGTTTCTTTTATTTATTTAGAGTTAATTTCATAAATAAAGGTCTTGACAATAACTATTTTTTTATTATTGTACTTATTAGAATTGGTTTTAAATGGTTATTTGTTAGACAAGATTGTTTTTTTTTCTTTTATTTGGTAATGTTGAGCAGGAAAAAAAATCACAAACGTACATTTTTCTAAACATTGACATTATTCTTGGTGCAGGCTAACTTATTATTATTATTATTATTATTATTATTATTATTATTATTATTATTATTATTATTATTATTATTATTATTATTATTATTATTATTATTATTATTATTATTATTATTATTATTATTATTATTATTATTAGTAGTAGTAGTAGTAGTAGTAGTAGTAGTAGTAGTAGTAGTAGTAGTAGTAGTAGTAGTAGCGGTACTCATTATTTCAATATCACAATTACAATTTCAGTTAAATAAGAAAAATTAATTACTCCACTAATGGAAAGGAATTTAGAAACGTTTTAATAAAGATAAAAATGAATATTCTTTTTTTTTCCTTTAATAATAAATTTTTTTTTATTAAAAAAATAATTAAGTTAATTCCAATTCCAATCATAAAAGTAGTGCAAAAATCAAATATATATAAAAAAAAGATAGTCTTAATTTCTTTCAAATTTGAATGCAAATTCGGAAGGATAAGAAAAAAAAAAAAAAAAAAAAATAAAAAAAAAAAAAAAAAAAAAATTGCTTTGTCGAAAATGACTTCAAATTTCCATTGATTTCTAAATAATGAAATGATAATTGAAACAATGGCTGAAAAAGATAGTTGTACGTTAGGTATTTGTCTATGTACTTTTATATGTATGTATGTATAGTATGTGTTTATGCATGCGTTGAAACATATATACGTACACGTTACTTGTTTGTCTTTGTATTTTTGTGTATACATGTGTTGAAACATACATATTTACACACGCGAGATACCTGTTTATCTCTGTACTTTTTTGTACGTACGTATTACACGTTGTTATTCATTCGTAGAGACAAATATGCAAACATATGTATTTCACTTATTTGTCTATGGAAATTTCAATGTACGTCTATGTGTATTCATTTTCATGAATTATGTTAAACAAGTACACACATACATATTACTTATTTACCAATGTATTTTCAATGTTTTATAGTATTTCTGGATGCATCCTTTGAAACATACATGTAAACACACATACATTTGACTGTATATAAAGTATATGAACCTTAATGCATTCAAACATACATGAATAAATACATACGAGTATCCACGCACTCATGCATACTCAGAAGAGTAATGTATTTGTCAACTTGCTTATGAATGCATTATTGTATGCGTGTGTATATCTATATGTATGAATGTACACTTTCATGTATGGATTGTATACAATAAATACATTTATCATGCGTGAAGGAGAATAGATAAAAAATTAAACAAATTTCATACTTTCTCTCTCTCTCTCTCTCTCTCTCTCTCTCTCTCTCTCTCTCTCTCTCTCTCTCTCTCTATATATATATATATATATATATATATATATATATATATATATATATATATATATATATACCAACTACTACAAAAATGCCATATATATAATGTATAACATAATATATAATATGTAATAATGTTCGGAAATTTATATTATCATATATTTTATAATAATAATAATAATAATAACCTTAATAATATATATACATAATAATATAATAATAATAATATATATAACAATATAATAATAATAATAATAATAATATATAATAATAATAATATATATATATAATATATATATATATTTAATAATAATAATAATAATAATATCTATATATATATATAATATGTATATATATAATAATATAATATATATATAATATAACAATATATAACAATAATATATGTATAATGTAGTAAAGTATATTATTAATAATTACCTTTTAACATTAAAATTAATCAGAATTTTATATTTAGGTATAATTGTGCTTTATTTTTATATAAACACATCTGATGTTGATGAACCATAAATTTTTAAGTATTTTATATATAAGGTTAGTTATAAAACATAAAATGAAAATTAAAAATAAAATAAAAATTTCAGAAATCTTTTAAAACCTTTGAACAATGAAAAATTTTCTTGACTTCTTTAATAGGATATTCCTTAGGCCAGCATATTTGCAAGAGTTTTGTATTTAAATTCCAAGAATGAGGATATATATATATATATATATATATATATATATATATATATATATATATCTGCTATATGTAATAATATGTAATAATAATAATATATGTAATAATATGCATAATAATAATGTATAATAATAATAATAATAATCATAAAAGATAATAATAATATTATATATATATTTTATATAATGTAACAACAAAAATACTGTAATAATAATGTAATCTATATATACCATATCAATATGTATATATGTGTACTATATAATAACATAATATGTAATATATGTATGTAATAATAATATAATATATAATATATATATGTAATAATAATACATCAATGATACCTAATTTATAATACATATATAATAATAATATATGTATATATGTATGTAATAATAATACATAATATATATATAATAATAATAGCGCCAATAATAATAATAACCGACTAAAAAAATATATAATCTTAATATATATATATATATGAAACCTCATGAATTGTGTTCAGAAAGACCTTTTTTTTGCATAATTATCATTAAAAAGCAATCGTTATTGATATCAGAGTAGATAATTACCTGTTGGATGGTCTCTGTTGCTGGTGGAAGCGAATAGCCATGGATGTTTCGAGTATTGTGTACTTCATTCCTCCTTTATTAACTACTATTAACTTGAATGATTTCTCCTGTAGTAAACTTGAACTGTTGTTTTAAGCAAAAATGTAGGTGCATGTCTTCTACTACCGGAGAAGCTATGACCATTCCCGTCTATCCAAGGTCAGTTACCGTGCATAATTGACCAACAATGTTGCTCGCTCTCATTTTTATCACATAGAATCTTCAATGTCGTCAACTTTGGTAACATTGATTTCTTGATTTCCTTGTCTATCTTCTACTAAATGTCATGAGATCTCTTGGCTAATGTTAACTATTCAAAGATCTTTGAGTACCTGAGTAAAGATGTTGAACATTTTTCTAATTTTTATTTCAAATATCTTCATTTTTAGTAATAGAGGAAATCTAGTGGCTGTGATGAACATTGAACACTGTTGATATAGCTTGTGACTTCGTCTAGAAATTCTTTATCTTTGACAACTTTGAACATGTTGATCCCAAAAGCTACAAAATGCTTCCTTTACCTTTAAAATATCTCTTTGTTTTGCTAACCTATCTCTTCTTCTAGGCTCTTCTAAGTGCCAAAACTTTGTTAGGAATATACAGTTTCTCCAAGCCGATCATTGGAATGAATTGATCGTCGTGGATGAAAAGTTTGTGTCGTTTATACGCAGCAAACTGGAGAGGAGTGATATCGTTCTTCTATGAATGTCACTGAAAAGATTATGACTTCAGCAAAAAGCTAGAATGGTCTCGCAGCGTGCGAAGAGCATATATTTAACGTGAGTATCTATGATATTTTCTTACCATTTAGCATTTTCTTATCATTACATTATAACCTGTAATCCATGATTTGATAGAAAATATGGCAAAATCAGTTGTTTCAGGGAAGCTACCTACATGGATTAATCCCTAAACCCATGTATCTTGCATTTTATCTCCGACTATATATATATGTATATATATATATATATATATATATATATATATATATATATATATATATATATATATATATATATATATATATATATATATACAATATATATATATATATATATATATATATATATTTATATATATATGCCGCATATGCTGCTATATATATACTGCGAGTATGCGTGTACTCTCCCTCATATATATACCTCATATATATATATATACTCTTTGCTGCATATATACTGCTTAATAATGTATATGTATGTATGACTGTAATAATATGAAATAATATCATAATATCATATGTAATATGTATGTATAATAATAATGTAATATGTAATGTAATAATAATATATATGCATAAATATATATATATATGTAATAATATTAATAATAGCATAATAATAATAAGTAATATGCTGTAACATAAATTATCTTTGTAATAATAATAATATGTAATATGTAATAATAATAATAATAATAATAATAATATGTATGTTATAAATATATATATATAATATATATATATAATAATAATATAATAATATTAATATAATAATAATAATATATATATATATATAAATATATATATATATATAATATTAACATATAATAATAATGACATTAATATGTATAAAATTGAAATATATATGTAATATCTAATTGATAGTTTGATTATTTAAGTAATAATAATTAAGTAATCATATTTTATTTAGAATAATAATAATATATATTGTAATATGTATAATATATATCAAATATAATAATAATAATAATAATATATATATATGTAATAACATATAACTCAATAATAATACATATATATATAATAATAATAACATAATAGTATATGTATATATATATGTATAATAATAAATAATATATATAATAATAATAATAATATATGTATATATATAATAATAATAATATATATGTATATAATAATATAATATAACTAATATATATATATATCACTATATATAATATAATAATAATAATAATATATATAATAATAATAATAATATGTATGTATATCTTCTATATAATCTCATAATAATATGTATAAACCATCTTTTGAGTTTATTACGCCATCTACTCAAACTTTGTTTCTTCGCAGTATTACTTCTTTCTAATTCAACTGACAGCTTATCTATAAAAAAATTGAGCTTTGAAATTAAACTTTTGCTTGCAGTTGCCACGTAAATTAAAGAGTTGTACATTCTGTATCTGCCGTTCTTTTGTGAAGACTTTAGCAAGCACGTTACTGCTTATAGAAATATATATAATAATAATAACTATATATATATATAATATATATATATACTCTCACTATATATATTATATATATACTATATATATATATATATATATATATATATATATATCAGTGGCGTGGTTAAGGGATAGGCTGGGTAGGCAAAATATAATATATGGTGTATCATATATATGTATATATATATAATATATAATAATAATATATGTAATATACAATAATAATATATATATATAATAATAATATATATAATATATAATATATAATAATAATATGAAATAATATAATAATATAATAATATAATAATAATATAATAATAACATATCATATAATAATATATATATATATAATATATAATAATAATAATAATAATAATAATATTAATAATAATAATAATAATATGGAAATAATAATAATAATAATAATAGTGTGTTTGAATTTAGCTATACCATAATAATAATAATATGTATGTATTGATAATAATAATAATAACATAATAATAGTATAAATATATGTGTATAATAATATAATATGTAATAATAATATATAACCTGTATTGCAGTGTTGTGGTTGATATTAGCTCACTATATATATGTATCAACTAATACTCATAATATATGTAATATAATAATAGTAATATCATATTAATATATATATATACTATATGTAATGTATAATATAATAATATATTACAAGCACTATATAATAATATTAATATATGTAATATGAAATAATATACATATATGTACTTAGCCAATAACCCTCTCTCAGAGTATAATAATAATATAACATAATAATAATATGTAATATAATATAATATAACGTATAATAATAATATAATAATAATAATAATATAATATAATATATAATAATAACTTATAATTGCATGTAATAATAAATAATATATTAATATGTATGTATATGTTTATATAATATATGTATAATAATATGTATAATATATAACAATAATAACATAATAATAATATGTAATAATAATAATAGCAATATGTAATATGTAATATATATAATATAATAACCAATATATATATATATATTCTTGTTTACCAAGAAAAAGTACACAGTCTATTAGCCTTCTCATAATCTGGCGATTTTCGTAAACCTACGTTATGTTTTTTAATAAGCGTTTTATGAAATTCCTTAAAGGCTGATCAATATTGTATTTTCTAAGTTTGTTTTAAGGAAATAATCAACACTAACTTCCATTTCATCTAATAATAACTCAAAATAATTAAATAATTAATAATTAAAATTGCAAATAGCTATGGTTTCCAAAGAAAATTAAAAAAAATACTTCTTGTAACATCGGAGTACGACGAGCAGAGGCGACCTGCCTCCCTTTATGAGTATTGAAGCATAGGATATATTTTAATTTCAACTACGCCGTGTGCGTAGAAAAGTTAAGCAGTGGATAGAGGCCAAAACATAAATACCTCATTTTTTGGTTTTATATTTCTTTAAGATTTTGTGGAATTAATTTTCTTATGGTTTCTTATTACATTAACATTTTTTATATTTTTTTTTTATTTGTTTTTCTTAATTATTATTTTTTTTAAAAATAAGGTAGGCAATGCCTACCCAGCCTGCCTATCCCATAACTACGCCACTGATATATATATATATATATATATATATATATATATATATACTGCTATTTGCTGCTCATATATATATATATATATATATATATTATTATGTGCATTATATAATATATATGTAATATGTAAGTAATAATATGTAATATGTAATAATATGTATATGGTATTGTATGTAATATGTAATAATATGTATGTTTATGTATGTAATAATAATATTAATAATAGTAATACAATATCTATCTATATATATGGCAATAATAATAATAATAACCATATATAACAACATAATAATGTAATAATAATATATAATATAATATATATATATATATATACATAATATATAACAATATGTGTTCGACCGTTCTGAAGTTAATTTGACATATATATATAATAACATATGTAATTTTTATATAACGTAATAATAAAATAATATACAACACATAATAATATATAATATATATATATGTTTGTGTAATTGAAGATATAAGTCTCTTAATAATAATAAATAATAACTAATAATGTAATAATAATAATCTGTATATTTAACCAATAATAATATAATAATAATATGTATGTATGTATATATATGTAATAATAATAATAATATAATAATAATATATAATAATAATAATAATAATAATAATAATAATAATATGTAATATAATATAATAATAATATGTAACAATAATAATAACCATAATATAATATGTAATAAATATGTTTATATGTATGTATGTAATAATAATATGTAACAACACCACATAAATAACGTAACCAAACATAAACGCAGCATCACGCATGCGCAGATAACCACTCATAGCCAACGCACTGTATATATAATATGACCATGTGTATGTACTAATAATAATATG
>JABUQX010013990.1:12500-36328 GCA_015478945.1 Trachelipus rathkii
GTGTGGTTGCGACATATGATCCATCTGAGGGTAATGTTGAAAAGAGTACGATTTTCTGGGATAATCTGAATGATGTTTTGGATGGGGGAATAGGAGATTCAGTTCATTTGCCACATATCTGCCCATTCAAGGATTTTTTTTACAGTTGTCACCACCACTCACGGGCAGAGCCCTATTCAAGGAGGGGGTGTAGAACTCTCAAAAGTTCACCCTCTAGCGCAAATTACGCATATGAGCACAGACGCAGGCTTTAAAGTGAGGAGATTAAATTCAGTAGGAAATACAGAAGATGGAAGAGAATTCCACAAAACAGAGGTGGTGGGAAAGAAGGAAGCACCACAGCAAACTAGCCTGGAGTTACCAATGTCAACACAATACTCGTGCGCAGATACAGCACCCTTTGTGCTACGAAGGCGTCGTAAAGGTGGTGGTACGCGAGTGATAAGTTCCCTCGAGCACTTGCCGCTGCGGTACCTATCGCGCCGCAAAGATAGAGGGTCAAGTGAACTGGAAAGTGCAGAACAGTTTATAAGCCTTTTGGCCTTTGACTCGACCCTATCCAAAAGCCGGGTGAAACCAGAGCCCCCCCCCAGATATGAGAGCAGTACTCCATACATGGGCGGATGAGACCTTTGTATAGCGGAGCAACTGAGAAAAGGAGGAAAGTCTCACAGTCTAAACAGAACTTCCAGTTCTTTGAGGCCGCCCTAGCAACCGTTGTGATGTGAGGTTTCCAAGACATTTTTTTGTTCATGTTAAGGCCAAGGATGTTTATATTGTCAACAGGAGAGACGACAGAACCGTCGAAAGAGACAGGAAAGTTAGAAGGTATTTTGGAGAAGGAGATTTGTAAAAGTTGGGTTTTTAAAGAATTGAATTTCACAAAGTTATTTCTATCCATCAGCGAGAATAAAATCGGAAAGATTAAGACGAGAGGCAATTCCAGAAGTAAAAGTGGGAGTAGAATTGATATGAGTTAAAGAATGAAGGGTCGAGTCATCGGAATACGAGTGGATAGAGTTAGAGGTGCAGGTGAGATCATTAATGAAAAGTAGGAATAAAGTAGGAGATAAGACAGAACCCTGAGGAACACCACTATTGACAGAAAAGAAGAAGAAGTCGCCCCATCAACAACAGACGATATTGAGCGATTTGAAAGAAAGCTAGATATAAGTAAGCAAAGAGAAGGAGGAAACTCAAAGGAGGGGAGCTTGGAGAGCAGTGACGCGTGCCATACTCGGTCAAATGCTTTGGATATGTCAAGCGCCACTACGCAAGTCTCCCCGTAGTTCCTAAGAGCGAAAAACCATAAATCGGTTAGATAGGAATATATATCACCAGTAGACTTCGTGCAACGAGAGCCGTACTGGCGATCGGAGTGAGTTTCCAAATGATCTAAGAAGTGAGTTGAGAAGGGTTTCAAAGATCTTAGATAGAATACAAGTGAGAGCTACAGGGCGATAGTTAGAAGGATCAGAGCGGCTTCCTTTTTTCGGAATAGGTTGGACATGTGAGAGCTTCCAACACTGAGGGAAAGTGCTAGTATTGAGACATAGAGAATATAGTTGAGCGAGGGGCCGAAGAGATTAGCCTTTTCAGTTGGAGAATTAGCAACACAATGATCAGATCGAATAAGAGGAGGAAAGGCAGATTTACAGAAGTTGCTAGAGATGAAAGATTTGTCAGTAGGAGAACCAAGGAGGTTAGCGCACTTTCGTTTGATGAAAGTCCGCTTTGCTCGTCGAAGAGTATCCCTGCAACGATTTCTAGCTGAATGAAAATTAGCAAGAGTGATAGGAGAACGAGAATTTTTCCACACCCGATAGGCACTGTCTCTAGCCTGAATGGCCAGAGAATAAGCACGATCGAACCATGGATTATGAGGAAAGAAAGATTTAGTTTTAGAAGGAATGAATGAGGAAAGAAAAATTTAGCTGAAGAAGGAATGAACCTGCTCATCCCATCAACGATTACAGCTCCCTCCTTATCTTTTAAATCTTTATACATCCATCATTATTCCTTATTGAGGTAGCCAATTTGCTATCATCTGCAAACTTGGAAACCTTACATTTAAGTCCCTGATCTAAATATTTTATACATGTATGAGGAACAGCCACTTGACCTAAGAAATCGTTACGGACCACAAACATGTCTCCTCATTTCCATTAATAAATACTTTTCATTTTCATTGATTAACTATTATTATTATTATTATTATTATTATTATTATTATTATTATTATTATTATTATTATTATTGAGACTTAAGGAATCAAAAATTTTGATCGCTAAAATAATTTCGGGAGGTTGAACCCCCTGACCCTCCTGTCTACAGCCTTATATATATATATATATATATATATATATATATATATATATATATATATATATATATATATATATATATATATATATATATATATATATATATATATATATATATATATATATATATATATATATATATATATATAATTATATATATATATATATATATATATATATATATATATATATATATATATATATATATATATATATATATATATATATATATATATATCTATATATATATAATGCTTAGCTCCATCCATTAGATGATAAATTTTTCTTTAAATATATATATATATATATATATATATATATATATATATATATATATATATATATATATATATATATATATATATATATATATATATATATATATATATCTTTATATATATATAAATATATATATATATATATATATATATAATAAAACTATATATAAAAATATATATATATATATATATATATATATATATATATATATATATATATATATATATATATATATATATATATATATATATATATATATATATATATATATATATATATATATATATATATATATATATATATATATATATATATATATATATATATATATATATATATATATACTACGCTATATATATATATATATATATATATATATATATATATATATATATATATATATATATATATATATATATATATATATATATATATATATATATATGTAAATTTATATATATATATATATATATATATATATATATATATATATATAGTATATATACAGGGTGTATCGTTAATATTGCGAAAAAATTCAGTATGATATTCCTTGCATAAATATAAGATAATATGTGTCAATAAACATTTCACCGAAAACGCCTCGTTTCCAAGATACAAGGTGATGAAACTTATGTGGGACATATCTGATATATTCCATTGCCCGTCCCGTGCCACATCTCAACCTTTAATAATAAGCACAAATATACCGTAGGAAAGGTTACCTACCTGTTATTTACTAGTTCCGTATCTCGCTTCATTTATACATATACTAGTCCGTGTCGCGTCAAGTTCTGTGTTCAAGTGTTGCTCATATTTTCAAAATGAATTACACAAATAGTGAAATGTGCGATATGCATTTTGTTTACTGTCGTACGAACGGTAATTCATTAACAGCCATGCGTCTCTATGAAGAAATGTACCCTAATCGTGTCATCCCGCATCATACTATGTTTGCACGTCTCCATCAACGTTTTAGAGAAGCAGGAAGTTTTAAAAAACTTACTAATGGAAACGGGAGACCTCGCACAGTATCAACTCCAGATGTCGAAGAACAGGTTCTCCAAGAACTTGAGGACAGTCCTACAACAAGTACCAGAAAGATTGCTGCAACACTACATGTAAGTTATTCAACAGTTTTCAGGGTATTGAAAAATCAACTTCTGTACCCTTATCACATCCAACGAGTGCAGGAACTTGTACCAACAGATTTTCCTGCAAAAGTAGCTTTGTGTCGATGGA
Source organism: Trachelipus rathkii (assembly GCA_015478945.1). Classification (NCBI taxonomy): domain Eukaryota; kingdom Metazoa; phylum Arthropoda; class Malacostraca; order Isopoda; family Trachelipodidae; genus Trachelipus; species Trachelipus rathkii. Next base: position 16,343 of record JABUQX010013990.1, read on the forward strand.
TGCAACAGAAAATTGCAGACAATCCTCACCATTTAGCAGAAATATTGTTCACCGATGAGGCAAATTTTTCCAGAGACGCCATATCGAACTTCCACAACAATCACATATGGGCTGATGAGAACCCACATGCAATAGTTGAAAGCCGCCATCAACACCAGTTTTCATTGAATGTATGGGTCGGAATTGTTGGCGACCATTTGATAGGTCCATTCTTTTTACCAGCGAGGCTTACTGGAGACGTTTATCGCCAATTTCTTGAACATGACTTGCCTACACTACTGGAAGACCATTACAATTAAGATCGAAAATGTATTTCATGCACGACGGCGCTCCAGCTCATTTCAATTTAGTTGCTCGTAACTATTTGAACACTGTATATCCACGCCGTTGGATAGGTCGAGGAGGTACAGAACCTTGCCCTCCGCAGTCTCCAGACCTAAATGCATTGGATTTCTTCTTGTGGGGTCACCTGAAACATTTGGTTTATACAGCAACAGTTGAAAGTCCCGAAGAATTAAGGGCTCGCATAATCGCATCTTGTGACACAATTCGGCACACACACGGTATATTTGAACGTGTCCGCCAATCAATGCGTCGCAGAATAGAGGCCTGTATTGCCGCTGGGGGTGCTCATTTTCAACATTTGTTATAACCTTAGTGCACCATTGCTTCGTACTATTTCTGTTGTATATTTTCTTCTGTGCAGTAATGTATGTATTCTTATAATTAAATAAATTGAATGAATTTGTTAATTACCTTTCCAAATTTAGTTTACTGTTTATTGTAACTTAATGTTTAAATAGGTTTCATCACCTTGTATCTTGGAAACGAGGCGTTTTCGGTGAAATGTTTATTGACACATATTATCTTATATTTATGCAAGGAATATCATACTGAATTTTTTCGCAATATTAATAAACACCCTGTATATATATATATATATATATATATATATATATATATATATATATATATATATATATATATATATATATATACTATATATATATATATATATATATATATATATATATATATATATATAGAGAGAGAGAGAGAGAGAGAGAGAGAGAGAGAGAGAGAGAGAAATTTTAAAATAGTTTTTTTCAATTAATCGTCATCGTCATCGGCAAAATTTGCTCTAATCGTCATCGTCATCGGCAAAAATTTCATAATCGTCCCATCACTAATATATATATATATATAAGACGAGCTACACTTTAAAGGTATTTCATTCATTATTTATTAGGAAATCATGTGGCTTTAAAGATGAAGTAACAATAGAAAAGTGCGAATTATTATTATTATTATTATTATTATTATTATTATTATTATTATTATTATTATTATTATTATTATTATTATTATTATTATTATTATTATTATTATTATTATTATTATTATTATTAATTATTATTATTATTATTATTATTATTATTATTATTATTATTATTATTAGTCATTCCATTAGTAATAATATCCGGGGATCTAAATTATAAAAAGCGAAAACGACAACAATACATGTTTGGGTAGGTTTAAAAAAACATTCTCGAGGAACCAGTGAATGTTTTGTCATTTCCTGTTGACCCCATAATCATTTTAAAATTAGTCGGCTACGTCATCGCATCCCTTTATTTTTTTATTTACAATTAGGAAAATAAAAACTAATTTTAGGAAAAGTTTTTGCAATATTTTTTTTTAAAAAAGAACAACGGCAAAACCGGACCATTCTAATTATAGACAAAAACAAGTATAAATTTTTTTTTATTCAGCGCAATAAAATACATAACAGGTATCTTATCATAAACTCCGGCTGAGAAAACCCTGGTTATGTCGTCAAAGTACGATTTAACTGCGCAATTATGCTACTAACATGACCACGAGAAATCCCTACCCATCCCCTTCAAAGAATGGAAGCTCAATGCTTAACCAATTTGGAAAAAGTATAATTTAGCTTTTGAATCTGAACGATAATTCATTACTTGATTTAAATCCGTAGAAACTAAAAGATAATTTCCAGCTGCTCACCATACTAACTGGCACATTCATCAAAGACACTAAGAAGTACTGTACTCAATCCCAAATCGAATAAGACTTACTCACTTATCTACGGTGTATTAACTTTCAATAAGCCACTTTCATGAATTACACAGCCACACCATAGCGAACAACAGGACATCTTGACTACGTACAAGGGCATTCTATCGAAAACGTGCGTCCTTTGAGGATTCAGATGGGGCATCACAATAACTAGAAAATCATGCTCTACATTAATTAAACTCAGTAGATTAGGGAATCCACTCCACTCTCATGTAAACCATTCTCACATCATTCATAAACATCTATCCCTTTGTCACTCTTACCAGATCTAATAAGGTATACTTTCATATATACCTCACCATATACTAGGGAATAATGGACTTTGAGGCCAAGCCGACGTACATACCACTATCACCCATAGTCTCAATCTCCAGATATTCCCTTAGTGAAATTCAATGTGTTAGGTTCTATTTAATCTAACACAGATCCAACCAGCTTCACTATCGTCATTACATTAACATTTTAGATGTCTATCATCGCAGGAAATAAGATTATACCTTAAACCAAGCGACCGGGAATCTACTTACGAGAGCTGTTCACAATCGAGAAATTACGACTAATTAATCCTATTAAATAACAGAACCTGTTGGCAGAAAAAAAATGCCATAAATCTCATACAAATTTATGGTCAAAATACTAAGTTTCTATACAACTGCAACCCATTACAATAAACCAATTAGTAAGGAAATAAGGTTAGGATATTTCTAATGTATCATGATATTGAATATCTAAAGTAGAGTATTTCTAAATCTTAAGCAAAAAATAAAGGCAGTACTATATTCAACTAAAATAAGTATGTTCAACTTTCAACTAAACAATATGGAAAGTATGTACAACTTTCAACAACTCAATATAGAAAGTATGTTCAACTTTCAACTAACACTATGAAAAGTATTTACCTTCCAACTACACAGATTAATAGAAAAGCTGCTCAATAGAGGATACTAAAAGTTATTCATATATTATCCCTTACACACTATAATAGGATAGAGGTACTAAATATCAGGACAGCGATCATCTCCCAATTCCCGCAGCGGCACAAACTATCTAATCCAACATTGGAACCCATAAACGTTTTGTTTATATACTAATTATCCAAATACTCCCAATGAATCACCTATTCTCTCGCGTCCTCTATATCTATAGTATTGTGATTATTAGTATATAATAATAAGATAAACATACATATAATAGACATGTGTATGTATAGATTTAAATATAGTATACTGGTTTCTAAAGCCATAAATATATATATATATGTACTTAAGTAATATAATAATAAGTTATTAATATATTTATAAAATTTAAAATTATTATCATATATAATATTGTAATAAAGATAGAAATATAGAGATAAAGATAGAGAAACACAAATAAAGATAGAATTATAAAATAGAATTAGAACTAGTCGATAATAGATATAATTACAAATATAAAGACAGAGTAGATAAATAGTAAAGAAATATAGATTATAAGAGATAGAGAAATAGAGATGATAGATCAGATATGGAGATATATAGATAGAGACATAGGAATAAAGATAATGGTATAAGATAGATAGATAAGCATTCAAGTATAGGGAGGAAGATTTAGAAAGAGAAACTTAATTGATAGAATAGATAGATAAGAGAGAAAATGGATTATTGAAGATAATGAATAATGAATAGATAGATCTAGATAGAATAAGATATGAGAGTAGTAATAAATGAATAGATAGCGAGAGGTAATATATGACTAATGACTTACTGATATGATAGAAGATATTAAGGCACTAATAGATAGATAACGATCATAGATAGACTAGATAGATAGATACAGAATATCTAAAATAGAGATAAGGTATAGATTAGATTAGAATATGATAAGATAGATAGATATATTTAATAATTATTATTAGTAATAAGTATAATGAGATTTAATAATTATGAATCAATAAACAACATATTATACAATGATATAACTATCATAATTATACTACTTATTATAATGATATAACATACATGATTAAAGATTAGTAATCAAATTTAATATATGTAATAGGTATATAATATATAAAATAATCATAAGATTATATATAAAGTATTATATAATATTGATAATAATATATGAGGTATGATTGCGCCGTACTTATACATGATTAGGTTTTGTGAGGTGATATCTGGAAGAAGTTTGAGAGTGATTGGTAGACTAAATGATTTTGAAGGGTGTGTAAAAGGATGGTTTTGAAAGTAGAGAACGTAGATAAGAGTAAGGTTAGGTTACGAGTTGAAGGACAGGTCCTCGGGTTGAATCGTTATGCTAGAGTGGATGGAGCAGGCTGGAACACAGTGAGGTGAGTTGTTTGAAGATATTAGGATATATATATGATTGAACGAAAGGTGAGAACGGAATGATGTCCGAGTGTAGTAGGTAACGATTGTGAATTGCAGGAAGGAGGCTGGTGGAATTAAATCCCCTTGGTGGATGGGAAGAGACTAAGTCTTGAGTAGCGTCCTGAGGGTGTTTGGGCATGATGTAAAGATTTGTTACCTGTGTTAATGGATAGTAGTGAAAAACTATGGTCTGGATGAGAGGTATATCGTATCTAAATGGTCAAATTGTGTCTCGATGCGCACATCCTTTTATGGGAGGGAGAGGCTCGTGTTATAGGTGTGAGAAAGAATTGATAAACATGAAGGAATGAACGTATTAAAGAGTTGTATGGTATGAAAAAAGTGAATAAATGAGATGAATAAATGAAAGTATTTTAAGATGGTTTGGTCATGTGAAAGAATGGATGAAAGTCGGTGGGTGGTTAAGTGGATGCTACTCAAGTGTGAGTGTGTTGGGATCGAACTGGATCGGAGACCGAGAAAAAGGATGGATATGAGTACACGGCAAAAGAACTGTCTGGATGGAGTGAACATGTCGGAGTTGGCAGCGGGCAAGAAAAAGTGGGCATAATATGGAGAAAATAAATGGCAGGATTGTTACTGGGTTTTGTGAGGGGCGTAGTTGTTATGTTTGTGGCCCACCAGGCCAAGGAATGAGCCCTACATTGCGCGAGATGCCACTAGTGAGGGTCCGTGCGCGGTTCGCTGACCTCTAGAGTGGATTTTCTAGTGCAGGTCGCAGTTCCCACTAATATGGCGTATAGAAAGGATGAGGTAAGTGCTGCGACTTTCTTTTTCGACTCTGTGTCTATTTTCTTGCTCTACTTTTCTGTTTCTGGTAAACTGTTACGCACCTTAGATATTTAATTATAACGCCAGCAAATAAAAATAATAGTTGGCTAAGTCTTTAGAGAAATACCGAAAAGTATTGCAAGTGATCCCGACCCAACACGACACAAGTACCGACAAGTACGAAAAGGCTCCAAGTACGCAAGCTAGGCAAGTACAGTGGTTTTAGAAACTGCAAGTACAGGAACTTGAAAAGTACTCCTAAAAATGTTACTTAAGTACAAGTACAAGTACTGTGGTTTTAGAAACCAACCCTGATATGATAATACTATATATATATATATATATATTATATATATATATTATATATATATATATATATGAGTATGTAGTATAGTATATATATATATATATATATATATATTATATATATATTATAATATATATATACGGTATATATATATAATATTATATATATATATATTAATTTATATATATATATATATATATATATATATATATATATATATATAGTATATATATATATATATATTATACTATACCCATATATATTATGATAGCGGTATATATATATATAAATCTATATAGCCAAAGAATAAGGGCATCACATGATACGGCGAAATAGTATATATAATTATATATATACTTATATTATATATATATATATATATATATAATATATACATAAATATAGGGCTCAGAAATGATATAATTAGTACCAATAGTTAATATTATTATTTTATCTATATATAATATATATATGGAGTAATATAATATAAGCCAAATATATCACTACCAGAGGTCTATAATATATGAATAGCACCATCAATATAATATATAGATAATAAAGGCTATAAGGATTATTAAGAATATATATATATATAATATATAGGCATATATGTATATATATCCAGTGTTTATATATATATAATATATATATAGTACTGAAGGTATATAAGTAGATATATATATATAGTACTCAAAGTATATATATACTATAATAATAGTTAGTGATATATATAATATATAGTAGTATATCATTTATTACATAAATATATCATATTATATACGCTATATATATGAGATTGATATATATGCAGTTCTGTTATCAACTAATATTAATTATATCGGACTATCTATTGTTCTATCTATTATAGTATTAAACAGACTTTCCTACTATACTTATAATAGTTAACAGTTATATATACTTATATAATATATGGGTGTCCCGGGAGGAATGTGAAAAACTTCAAGAGTGTATTTACGTAAGTCATTTGAAGAAAAAAGTTAACTCAACATAGGTCGGAATCGACATGCTTAGCCGCTAGTTATGTTAGGGTATCTTCATGGGACGAACAACAATATTTTATCGGTCAAATTGTTTGGGCCACACTTTTGCTCGTCTCCAAAAATTGTAAGGGGTGTAGTTTACTTTCATGAAAAGCATGTTAAGTGGAAAATGTTATACTTTCAACATAGTTTGATTGGGTTCTTCCTCCGTGTGAGGATAGCCAATAGAGTATCGGGGGTTGATGAACGTATGAGCACATAAAAATTGTGAAAGAATACCTTTTATTTCACAACAATTACAGTAGCAAGAGTAATGTACGAACAAACTTCATGATATGTTAAAATGACCACCGGGCGGAAGTGAATACACACTGTGCGCGAGTTAGCTATGGGTTATGAGGGCATCTCTCCAGTATTTGAGGATTCAGCCGAATTTCATCAGCAGCATTAAATACTATATGAATTAATTCGTTGCGATTATCAATCATCACTGCATAGACAAGCTCTTTCATGTGTCTCCCTCGGCCGATCCAGCGGTTTGGATATATTTGATCAAGATACTCACACGCTATGCAATGTGAATGTGCAGGTGCTCTGCCGTGTTACAGATACATCGCAGCTCTGATTGCCAAAGGAACATCCTCCAAAAGAATTGGTAGTTCGTTTTCTAGAAAATTCCAGTACACTTTCCCCATAAGACAACCGTTGCAGACATGTGGATCAATAAGCCGATTTCTAATGATACGGTTGATACCACACCACAGGAAAATCTGTGTTGAAAGTTGCTTTCATCTGTAGCATAAGGATTATTGAGCCCCATACATTATTATTATTATTATTATTATTATTATTATTATTATTATTATTATTATTATTATTATTATTATTATTATTATTATTATTATTATTATTACTACTATTAAACAACGTCACTTGTAAAGGTCGACTCATCGGTAAATAAAATGCATCTCGGATGCTCGGGATCAGCAAAAAGCCATAGGGAAGATTGTTGTCGTTGGCTGTAGTCGTCCTGTTGATGTTGAATTCTTTGTACATGGTACGGATATAAACCGTCAGTGTGCAATGAACTCCACACAGATGTGCGAAGGATTCGAAGACGCGCAGAAATTCTGCGGGTGCAAAGTCTGGGACTGCGTTGTATATAGTCTGAAGGATATCATCTACTTGTTCTAGTCGAACAGGCACCATTTCTGAATGTAGTTCAAAAGATCCATTTTTCGAAGCCGCCTGTGTGTGTATCGATAAATACCTGTCGATTTGATAGTGGATACCGTTGTGGGAAACGTCAACGATATTCCAGCACGGAAGCTCTCGCGTTAACCATTACAAAAGCCGTAAATGTAATGTATATCGGCATATTCTACATTCGAAAACGTGAAAGGCATGTGTAAACTAACCACAATGTTCACCTACAGATGATAGTAACAATGACTAACACTCTTTACTAGAAAACGGAATAACGCTCATATCTCGTAAATGTTACCATTTAAATTACATTTATCAAAGTCCATGTTCAAAGTTTAGAAGACGAGTAATATGATTGAATAGAAAATGGAACATACATATTATCAAAGGGATATATATATTTATTAGTAATAAAAATCAATCGGGGTTTCTGCTGCTACTACTACTACTACTCTCTCCATCTCCAATCTGACTCCGCTCCGGAGTCGGTCGATTACATCTCTGGCACCGACTTTTTCATTTGCTGTATTATATAACTATCTTAATATATTATATATATTATATATATATAATATATATATATTATATATTATAATTATACAATTATATATATTATATAATATATATATATATACGTACACACACACACACACACAGCACACATAATATAATATATATATATATACTATATAGTATAATATATATATATAATTATATTATGTATATATATAGTAAATATATATTATATAGTATATAGTATATAATTATATATATGTCAATACATATTTATATATATATGTTATGTATATATATATATATGTATTATAGTATATAATAGTATATACGATAATATATACTATAATTTATTAATAGGTAGTAAAGTTAGTATATACTGATAACAATGACTAGTAACTATATATTACTAGTATATATATGATACTAATAAGTATGGTTTGGATATCATATAGTATATATATATATATACTATAATATAAATATATATATAAATTCTATATATCTTATATATATAAATTATACTATATATATATATAATATAGATACTATAATATATATATATATAAATAATAAGTAGTATAATAATAGTAGATGTGAGAGTATCGGGAACCGGATGATATAACTAATCACGCTGTATAGGGCGGCTCAGTCAATCATTATTCCATGAAGTGTATGAGTTATTTTCGCAAAATGTGTTCAAATAGGAAGTGAAGTAGTAAAGCAGTAGCGCATAGTCGGGTGTAGAGCCGTTTGCGCTACCGTTTTACAACTGAAAGAAAAATAAGATTATTTTTATTAAAAAAATATAAATTTTTAGTAATCCAAATGCATTTTTCAAAAACATAAATAAATAAATAAAAATCTAAATAAAATGTTTCAGTTTAAACTAAAATGTAGGACTCAGCTTATTTAAATGGGCTAAATGAAACTATATATACCGAGTAAGAGTAAAGACGACTAAAGATAAGGCGTCGCAAGTACAGCTGCACCGAAGCTCCGCCTCAAAATCCAATGACTAATGTAATAGTTACGATATATATATATATATATGATATATAATATATATTATATATGATAGATATATATATATATATAGTATATATATAGTATATATATATATTATATATTAATATAAGTAATTATCATATATAGGCATATATATATATATATCTTATTATATAATTATATAGTTGTAAGTTATTGTACGATTATTAATATATATTTAGTATATTATTTTATTATATATACTATCAATAGATATATAACTAAGACGGTAATATATAAATATATATATATATATATATAATATATATGGGTATATTAGATATATATATATATAGATGCTTCGATGCACCAATGGAGACGCGTCATTTAAAACCATTAATATTATAAATAGTATATATATATAGTACTTATAGTATATAATCAACGAATTAAGTATTACTCAATGCTAATTATGTAGTGTAAATACCAATTGCATCTTTACTTGACATGATATTACAACCGTGAGGAAGCTTACGCGAATAAATCATAATCGATCACTAGTTATGACCTCATTAATAGGTGCCCATAGATCTCTTATGCAATCAATTACGCACGGAGGCTGGGTCGTAGGATTAAAGCCCAAAGTATATATAAGATATTAGTTATACGGTATACTAATATATCTATAAGTTATTATATATATTATATAATTTATATATAATGATATATATATATATATATATATATATACGGCAAATATATCTTTCGTTATATATTTATAGCTATATATATAATATATATATATATTATATTAATATAGTATATATATTAAAGAATACTATACATATATATAATATATTATTATATATATATATATATATAATATATTATATAAACTATATATATATATTAATAGTAGTAAATATATATATAAGTATATATATATATTAATACTATAGATTATTATATAATATATATACGGTGCATATATATTTATATACTATACTATATATTATATATATTATTATAATTATATAGCTATATATATATATAGTATTGGCGTACTATATATATCAGTAGCTATATATATTATACGGTGGCATTATAGTACGCCCCTATCAAATATTACCTGCTAAAGGAATACAGATAGTGCTTTGAAGCCTATAGCTAAGCTACTCGAGATGAGGTGCAGCTATAGTATATATATTATATATATTATATATATAATATATACTATATATATAATTATATGTTATATATATATTATATATATATATATTAATATATATATAATATATATATATATGGTAGTATAGGGTTATATCAAGAATAAATTATATATATAATATAATATATATAGTTTTATGGCTCTGGCATCTACACTCTTAATTCAAATTGGTATTGCTTTATTTGCTCAAGGCAGAGTGTACAAATCGTAATTTTCTTGTTTTATTATATTGATAATACAGGTAGAGAAACATTACGGATTGATTTTACATTGATTTTACAAAACCTCTCCAACTAGAAAATCTGCAAGTTCAAGACCAAAAAACCCAAAAGTTGGGTTTTTGCTCTTGGGTTTTTGGATACTAACACTGATCTCTAAATAAATGATATATATATATTATTATATACTATATATATTATATATATACTATTATATATATATATATATATAATTTATATATATATATTATATATATATATATATATTATTATTAAATATTATATATATAAAAGTGGTATACTATACTATGATATATTCTAATATATATATATTATATATATATTATATTTATATATATATATAATTATATATATATATATATATATACTATATATATATATAATAATTATAATATTAATATATTTCTGATAAATTAACATGAAATTTGCCTTGCATAATTTTCAATGACAGAATTATTGAATTATTCTTTAAAAAATTGAAAAACTTCCCCAAAACCAATGCAAATACGAAGCGCCGTTACACATACACACACAATATTATATATATATATATATATATATATTATATAGTATATATATATATATATATATATATAATATATATATATATATATATATATATATTTATATGTTATGTAACATATAAAGTACATATATATTATATATAAATCCAGGTACTCTCAAAAAAATGCTACAACACAATAGTAAGTGTCAAAATAATAACAAATAAGCAGTTCAAATAATTGATCCTCCCATCGCGAAAAATATGTTCATTGAAATAACAGCTATTGGCCTTTGACACTAGTCTTTAGTCTGTTGGGCCAGTCGTCTAGTGCTGCACGCACGAACCCCACCAGAAAGTTAGAGCTCGCTTTAAAGAACCAATATTTGGGTGCCGTCTTAATAAGCAGACCACACGCTCTAAAACTGGCCATAATATGTAATTCAAAGGGATTAAGATCGGAGTTGCCGGATGGCCAATAATCAACCGTCAGGAAATGGGGAACATTGTCCCTGAGCTAATCTTGAGTAGCTCTTGCTATAAGTGGCGGTGCTGAATCATGTTGAAAAGTACACGGTTTATTTTTGGAACGAGTCTGACCTAGTGGTTTTTTTTCCACACTTTCCAGAACGGTTTGCATAGAGTATCACGGGCTCTCTTGCAGGTGGGTTCACTTGCCTCGAGCTTGTGATAGCTTGAAGGGAAGTATTTTGTCTACCTGGAGGGACGGCATATGCCCTTCATTGTGATCCCCTCTCAAAAAAACAAAACAAAAAGAAACGGTTTGCAGGTACACGAACACCGAGGTTTTAAACACCTCTTTCACGAAAATGAATATCTGTGACCCCCCTTGTAACTCACCCCACACCAAACCATCACAGAAGCCGAATGATAACCACCTCTTTAGGCAGGTCTTACGAGTTAGATGACGTACCATACACCCTATCTTTTTGTTTATTAAAACATTCCTCTGCGGCAAAGATTGTTTGTCAGACTTTTTTGTCTACCTTTCAAAGGATGCATCCGTCTTTTGTAAGCCCATAACCTTAGATCCTCTCTAACTATGCGCGACATCGAATTCTTAGGTATCTGCATTTCTAGTGACTTGATGTTTTGTTTACGAAAAGGATTTCGCTCAGTTCGCGCCTTTATAGCTTTAACAACCTACGGTGTCCGAAGAGAACGTTGCCTACCAGATCTATGGCGAACTTTCACATCACTACTGTCCTCGTATAACTTTATGGCACGATACACAAACATAGGCTTCTACCTAGAGGTTTCAGAGTCTTCAAAATGGTATTCTTTTCTATGTCACGCTTATGTAACGCTATAGCAGCAACACGGTTTTGTTTATCATCCCACTTCATAGTTACTTAAAATGGGACCGTTAGACAGTGTCTAAGCTTAAAGTGTGAAGGTTACATATTGAAATCATAAGTTATTGCCTTGGATATATTAATTTCTATTTTGCAACTAATTTTGAAAGTACTTAGTATATGTGCATCAAAGAAGTATTCTAAAAGGTTTCCTAAATTAGATAATTACCTAAACCATTCTCCCCCTCCATCTTGAATAAAATGATATAAATTTATAAAAAGAGAATAAATTTAGAGAATACTTGAATCACATGAAAATGATAATATATATAATCACTCTATTTTCATACAAGGCTTCTGAAGTTTACATTATAGGCTTTTTCCAATTACTGATTTATATATATATATATATATCTCACTCTATCATCTATGAGCGATATATATAATATATATATAATATCTATTCATATCTCTAATAACCTACACAAGCAATATCATATTAATAATCACTACCCTATATAGTAAACATAGTATATAGTACGTATAGTACGCCTATATATAGTATATAACACTATACTGACTATATAGCTATATGATATAAAATATATATATTCAATATATATATATAATCATATAACATATATCATGTGAATACTAGATACTACAACATAAACAAAAAATATACTACGACAAATTAATAAATACTGACCTACGTAACTAATAATATATATTATATAAATATTATATATATGATATAGTCAACCCTATCTTAGTATTATATTAATAATATCATATAGACGCTAAAAACGCTAATTAAGCCCAACTAACTACTATAATAACTATACTAATATAATATAAACTATATATATATCGTATAAACTATTATATATATAACATACACATGTAGCATCCTATATAATCGTAAATATATATCATAATGATTTAATACAAAGTAAAAAGCAAAACCTGAAGTTGCATAATTTCGTAAATTTTAAATAAGTAATAATATTTATATATAAAATAGTAAACATTAATATAGATATTATATAATAATGTATAAATATATATATAAATATACAGATAATAATAATTTCAGTCATCTATAGTTATAACATAACGTTATAATACATATCTATATATATTATATATACCAATAGAATTAATCGGTCATGATTTGATTAAATTTAAAAAAAACAAATTACTTTTCTTCATTTGTTTGGCTTCACATATTATTGCAAAGCTAGCAACTCTATTTATGAGAAGTGTTGTCATTTTAGGGAGGAGTCATTTTTTGACGTTTTCGAGAGGAGGCCGTTCACAAATCCTTCAAATAGACAAATAATTTACGTTTTCTTTCATTATGCATGACAAAAAAACCACGTGTTTTGAAAGCATTATAATCACGCTCTTACAGGCACAAATCGAAATTCCTTCAGTCAATGATCCTTTTGAAAAATAATGCTACTCCCTGAAATAAAGAAATGTAATATTTTATAGTTATAATATTAGTGACACTTGTTATATAAATTTCAACGATTACTGATTACAACTAGTAAACAATAGGATATATATATCTACTAGATCTTTCAGTTGCTTCTTATTGGCCTCTATTATGCTCGCTCGCACGGGCCTATCTATCTCCTCATATTCTCTGTCTCATACTCGCGATATCTGTCAGACTAGCTCGCATACTTATACTCTCGTATAGATAAAGTTATGTATATATTATAGTAATATATATATAATCATTATATTATATATCTATATTAATAATATATATAATATATATATATTAGATATATAGTATATATATATATTACTATATTATATAATTATTATATGATACTATATCTCTGTAATATAACAAATACCATAGTTTATTATAATTAGTATTTATAATATATATATATAACAAGTTATAGTGATATTATTATAGAATAGTTTATATCTTGTATATCTATTATTATATACTTTAGCTAGTTATTTAACAAATTATTGTGTCACATATATATATAATTAAATATAATATAGTTATATCATTATATAAATATAATATAGATATATTATATAATATAAACGATATAATATCAGTAGATATATATCAGTAATCTAGATAATATAAGTACTGCATGATTAGGATGCAGGTAAACATCCGCTACGCACTGCAGAGCATCCGCAATTATATTTAAGATCCCGCCGACTCCACATCCCATCACGCCGCACTTTGCCATCTGCGGAAAATGTGACTCGCAGGAATATTATGTTAAGTCTGAGATGATAAAAGAATTTTATAAATAATACATGAGATGAATTCTGAACGCAACACTTTACAATTAGTAGAAGCAATGGGATTTGAGTTCAGCTGATGTAATTATCGACTGCATGATGTTCACAGCATGAGTTCATAATAAATTAGATGTAGGGATGCCAACAAAAATATCTCGCTTATACAGCTTCTGTTTCCACTGTAATACCATTAATCTCAATGCTAAGGCAGATTTTGAACAACCTCAAAATGGACAATTCGTAAATGTACGGGTTTAAAAGAAATGAAAGGGTGATTATAAAAATTAAGAGCTTGAAAAACGCCTTTGAGTTTTCTGTAGGATTAATGGACCTTATCCTATTAACTATTAAAATTTACTTAGAATGCTTTTATAAGGCAAGTTTTTTTGTAACGATCAATATTTAAATCGTCACTTTGTGTTGCAGTGGAAACAACTTCAATCGCATACTGCTCTAATAATTGAGCCACCCAATATAAACGATAAAACGCAAATATACAGAACCCAATACTTCTAAACGTCTTCACCTGGACAGCATTTTCTAACATCCACGAAGTTGTAATGCAACAACACTTCAAGTATACCATAACAGATAGCAGACGACAAATGATTGCAAAAACCTTCACCCAAGATAAACGACACTAAAATACAAAATCAAAATGATAGCTACCGTAATCAAGTTAGGCGGGAAGAGTGGAAAAGGTTAGAGCAAAATGTTTACTTGCACGGCTTTAAAGAAAACTTGCACTAAGGAAATACTTGCCTTGCTCCGCCAACTACGTTGTATACAATTAAAACCAGAGTATGTATAGGAAAAGTGCTGGGCTAATAAATATGATGAAAAGAGAACGAGACTCTCAAGGTAGGAGATATTCAGTTTTTGCTACACTCACTCAGATCAAGCACAAAAAAACTTATCCTATAATTATAATTTGCACCAATACTAGTGCAAAAGGTATATAATCCAATGTTAAATATTTTTCATGTAAGTTAGGAGGTTGAAGAGGTATGTGGGCTAAAACAAAAACAGGTTGCTTTGAGTTGGTCCCCGGGGATCCAACGCACCGGCTTCACCAAAAAAAGTACACAAGATTATGATTAACATGGTATTGAGGGCTAAATCGAAGATAATTATACATAATATAGTTCTACATAATAATAATATACATAGCTTATAAACATAAATATAATATATAATAAAAATAATATAATATATAAAATAATAGTATTTATATGTATATATATAAGTCATAATAAGAATCTTTTTTATCACTTTTGATATTTAAATAAATATAAATTTATTTTTAAAAATTATAGAATATTTATTTTGATTTATATTTATAAATTATATATTTTATTAGACTTTATTAAAACGGGAAGGTATTGATATATTTATAAATCATCTGATATAGAAATATATATAAATAGTTATTATATAGATAATAGTATAATATATAGTTAGATTAAAGTAATATACTAGTTAACATAATAGATATTACCCTCAGATGAGGTAGAGAAAATCAAAGTAATGGTATTAGTCAAGTAGTATTATATATACGTAATATAGCGATTAAATACTATATATTAATAATCTAATATTATTTTAATAATATATATAATTATATTATAGTAATAATTAACATATCATATATATATTATATTACTGATGCATATATATTATATAATATAATCATATATATAAATAATATATATTATTTATATATATATTATGATATTATAAATACTATATATATATTATATGATATAGTTAATATAATATATATGTATGAATAAAATACAAAGCACATTACCAGATCATGAAAATACTACTGATAATTCTGAAGTTGAAAACCAGTCTATTTTATAATTATCAATTTATATTTTAAAATAGTAATTGTTTTAGAACTATAATCACATAAGAAATCTTATTATCTTACATTACATTAAATGATAAGGAGCAAACGTTTTCGACAATTAAATTTCCTCTTTAATTCAAATCATTAGATAATGTGCACGAAATTGAGCTACAATTGATGTATATAAATATATATTCTCGATAGTTAAGAGTCTCAGAAAAATACGCACTCCTCCTGACGATTGAGTGATTTCTAGAATTGCTCTTCTCCAAGGAATCGGCATTGCCGTGAGCGCGAACCTGCACTCGGCGAATGTAGCTCGATGCGATAAATACCGCGGGAGCTACCGGATTGCAATACTACGACAAGCCGAGAGACGTTTCTTTGCAAGGCATCACTGTGAATACATACGATGTAATCTAGGACTATACGCCCTAAAGAGTAATTTACAAGCTATTCAGGATATAATCATACAATTATTGTTAATTTAAGCTCCCCCAAAATAATTTCAATGTACCGTTTAACTCCACATCAACTAATATTAGTTAAAATAATTATAAATCAATATATAAATTACTAAACTATTATAAAAATAAGTATAACTAATAAATATTCATATACTCATAATAATAATCTAGCAAGAAAATATATACTAAACCTATATATATATTATGAATATAATAATTAATATACCTATAAATATATAATATATATATATAATAAGCCTAAAGCTAAAAATAATAGTATATATTATATATTATATATTTATTATATATATTATAAAGATATACTATATATATATAGATAAATACTTATATAATAATACAGTATTGCACAAAAATAATACATAATATAATACATACTTAAGAATAATAAAAAATAGATAATATAGATAATATATAATAGCTAATACCTAATATATTACTATCAGTGCGCGGACTCGTCTTTATGGCTAATTGGGTCAGCCCTCCAAATAAAAATGCCAGGCATAGGATGTGATAGAAATATGAAATTTTTTGTCAAGTAATGATTCTAATTTTTTTCTTAAAATTTAGTACATAAAAAATTAGTAATCAATTAGGAAAATAACAAAGGAATCTTTCAACTGCAAATTGTGCGTACCATATTTATTTCAATATATTCAGTTAAAAAATTGGGCTCTACTTTTGCGGCCCTAAAAAAGCCAATTTTTAATTAATTTTCTTAAAAATAAGACAAAGCTATAGCTATATACGGAAATAAATTCAAAACTCTATAGTTACTTTTTCATAATGTTGCTGTCTTGGCTTTCATTATTTCATCAGCAACTTGATAGTTTATTTTCTCATATAAAAATTTAAGTTCAAATTTTACAAGAGTTGCCTGGTGATTTTCCATGTTATGTCCTTCTTTATACTATTATATATATATATCTTTGACTAAAGTTCAGTTTATTTCCATTTTACCGGGGGGAGAGCTGTGTGTTTAGATTTTTTGTGCGAAAAATAACCATTTAGTTTTAAAATATATTGCAAAAAATAAATTAACCTTGTTTTGATATTTTATTTACTATATTTATATATATATAATTATATTATATTTATATATTATTATATATATATAATATTAATATATATATGCTACTTATTATATTATATATATATATTTAATATTATATATATATATTTATTAATTATATATTTAGTATATAATAGATGAGAATAGAGATAGAGAGATGTAAATTTGAGATATATTAGAGAGATATAGGATATATAGATGAAGAGATAGAGATGATATATATATATAAATACTTAGATATATATATATACAGGGTGGGAGGACAAATTCACTTAAATTAGTAGTGCAGAATTTATTATCTTTCAAGAACTGTTTTGGCTTCTAAGCATTCGAAATTTGATGACTCCCTAGATATATAATATATAATTTTATTATTTTTAGCTTTTGCTTTATACTGAAATGGTAGTTTATTAACCTCAGCATTAGCAAATTTGTATCACCTTGAAATAATAAAACATAAATAAGTGATCCTCTTAATAATTTTTTATATAATGGCACATACATATATGATACTAATTATAATATGAATATAAAAAATTATATATAGGTTTAAATTTTATTGTCTAATAGTAGTAATAATTATTATATTTAGATATTGATATTAATTTTTTAAGAAAATATAATTGTATAATTTTATATATATTATCAATATAATACTTTCCATGCTAAGAGGAGTTTATTGCAAGTTCGTGTTAATTGGGAAGCGAACAGATGAATACATACATTCGAGTATGTAATAAAAGAAAATGTGTAAATATTCTTTTTTTTTCAGTATGTATAATTTACATAGCTTAGCCATATTATAATTAAAATAAGAATATTTTAAGATAAGTGTATTATCCGTTAATTTAAATAATTATATATTTATAGATTAATATTAATATAAGATATTATAATAATGATATATGGTAGGAATAATAAATAAATATTATATTACTAATTAGTAATTAAATGACTAGAAATAATTATATTAATATAATATTAAGATATTAAGTTATATAATATAGATAGTTTAATGATAGTATTAGATTGAAGTAATATATATATATATATATTATTTATATAATAACATAATAATAAGGCCTTCTCGCACATTTGTGGGACCAAGGCGATAAAGTACTACGAAGCACACTCTATCTCTAGAAAGTGATCTTGACAATAAAATTTGTGAGGTATAAAACTTTTATAAAAAAATCATATAATTAAATAATTAATATAAAACTTAAAATGAATTCTTCATTTATTAAAAATTCTTTAGGAGAAAATATAATATAATAAGTTTGCGCCTAGCTTTAAAGATATGTTTAAAATTTTATCATTGTCTTGAAAATTATTTTATTACATACCACATTAAATACTGTATGTGAAAATACCATAATAAAATGTAATAAAAAAAATAAATAAATAAAATAAATATAATAATGGAGTTCGGATATAATCAAATTATAATACATATAATAAAGAATTAAACTTATATAATTATATATATCAATTTTTTTATTTATTTTCAAACTCTATTAATATTGAAAATTAAAACAAGATCTCTGGATTAATTCTCCATTCCTTTAAATATCTGAAGATATGTTTGTACAATATGAATTAGATGCTCTCAATATATTAGGTGAAACTAGTTCCATATCTCAAGCGCGCCACACCATATGTAGTGGGAGTTATTGTGTGGATGCTGTGTCCTCGGTCAATGTGTAGGTGGGTGATTCTCGGGGG
>JABUQX010013991.1:0-24151 GCA_015478945.1 Trachelipus rathkii
TTAGATAGGTTGAGTTATACAGTATATCCTAATTATATATGTGCTTATTGATACCCATATATAGTTCTATAAGTGTGAGTAGGGAATAATATTTTATATAGTAGTATGTATAATAGGGTATATGATATGTTATAATGATTAATTGGTGTTATATTAGTGTAGTATGTGAGGTTCATTTGGTGTGGTTTGATTAATTATATTATTTATATATTTACTAAGATTGTGTCTGTTCTTTGTGAAATAGTCTTAGTCGTGATACACTAAATTATATCTATAGATCCTTTTTAGAAAAGAGTTAATTACTATGGATTATTTAATATTATTACTGGGGTATACATATTATTTATATATCATACCATATGGTGTTTCGTCATTGATACAACAATAAAGGTTGGAGTTATTGTTTATATATATATTATACATAGGTGCTTATTATGAAATTATTTGAACTTTAATTTACATATTATTGATTAAATTTTATATTATTTATTTAAGAGTGAGTATTATATTATTATATTATACTAATATTAATTATATTATTAATTATTTGATTTGATTATTCTTCCTTATCCACTAAGGAGAGGATGGGAATCCTGATGATAAGATGAGAGAGAGAAGAGAGATGAGAGGAGAAGAGAGTATAGAGAGGAGAATAGAGTAGTACTTAGGTGTTTTTTTCAGAATTCGTATGTGATTCTTTAATGATGTAAATTTATTAGAGAATAATTACTTTATATTAACAAGTCATTTAAAATTATATTATTTTTAATAAATTTTCGTTAAAATAAGAATCATATTCAATATTCTGCAAAAAATTTAAAATATTCAAAACTTTAATATACAATGTTCAGTCCCTGCCAATTATTATTATCCTAGAAAAGACAAATTGATTCTTATTCACTCCATTTTTCTGTAGGATTTAATTTTTAAAAGGAGTAATTTTTTTTTTTAGTGAGAAGTTTTGTATGTTTGCCTATAACAGCGTTTTTCACTATATATATAGAATATTAAATATTCATAAGAAAATATAATAAAAATAATAATAACAAATAGTACAAATACTTATAATACTAAAATCAAATATATAGTTATCTGAATGGAAATATAATATGTCACACAATAGCAAGATATGCAATAAGTAGTATCGCATAGAAGAAGAGAGACTAGGAGGAATAAGAAGAAAAAGTTAGAAATGACATGCAAACAAAGAAAGAACTTTTTAATTCATCCCCATTTGTGTCATAAATTGAGAAATCTTTGATAACTACTTTTGATTAACTTCAAATCTTTTGCACAACTAATAAATTTTCTTTTCTGATAATTTAATTCTTGTACTATAGGAACTATTTTTAGATTAAAACACGTAAATAATTTAATTTATTATTTTCTGGAGAGTTGCCTGTGATTTGGTGGTCATTGACTCTAAACTTTGATAGACTTTTATTTTAAGATATATATTAAAAATGCTTCAATACACATTAGGTTTTCTGTCATTAATGACCATCGACAAGGATGAATCGAGAAATACAAAAACCTTAAAGGTAAAAAGATTAAAACTAGCCAAACCTATAAGAGTGTCATCTTGGTTGGAAGAAAAATGAAAAATCATCTGGAGAAGTACGAGATGAAGAACAAACTACTAAATCATCAAGACCGCAAACTAGAATAATAGAAAAGTGATAAAATTTGTTTTGTGATACAAAGATAGTCTGAGGTGGGTGTAGAGGGTTGCATGAGGTATTGAAAAAAGTGATGCATCACCATAATATATGTAAAAAATTCTTCTAAACCTTGAGAATATATTTAAAATATTATTATTATTATTATTATTTAAATTATTAAATTTTTATTATATTATTTATTATTATTGTTATTATCATTTATTTAATATTTAATTTAGAGGCTTTTATTTTTATATTTATTATGAATTATTATAGTATTAAAAGATTTAATTTAATGAAGATATAGAATCAAATTATAAAAGTTATGTTTGTCTGTTCATTTTAGTGTTTTTATTATTATATTAGGAATTTATTCAGGTTGAGTACTACTTTCTTGATGGATACTATACATATACTTACCGTTAAATTATTATATTATAAATTTATCTTCTCCCAAGGGAATTACTACCATGCAAAACTACTTTTCGTTCAAGTAGTCCATTTCTTCTGACTTGTGGCTATAATCTAGTCCCACTAGGCCTTAATTTTTCTTCAAGTGGTAGATAGATAAGAGAGAGTTATTTTTCTCGAGACGGGTGCTGGTTTATGGCGACAGAGATAAGATAATTAGCAGTAAAGGAAACAGCTCATGTGCCTCGACATTCACTTTATATGAGAATTATGAGTTATCAGTCTAGTCAGAAAAGCAAGAAGCCTACAGCCTTCACCACTGAGCCATACGGAAATGCTTCATCTTTCCTGTTCTTAATTGTACCCACTTCTTAATTAAACAAATATTGGTTACTATCAGAAAGGAAGACCCGCATCTGTCACGTACCCATTTAAAGTATTAGGTGGGTGAGAACTCATTCGCAAGATCAGAAAAAATATCCGATCACACTTTAAAAGCTCCATGTAAGGTGAACAAAGGCGAGAATGGTGAACGCCTCACACTTTGTATGGTAGATTCGTCGGGCCAATGTACAAAAGGTTCTCATAGCGCTATCAGCACCCAACAGTGGGCTATCAACGCATTTTTGTATCCACGATCACGTCCCTGTCTGAGTATTATTACAATCCCTTCGCGCATTCACGTTTGTTTCCTGTTAAGATAGCTCCATCATTTCCAGATGAGGAAGTGAAATCGAATCCTAATATTATACATGAATTTATTCAAGCCCTTAATTTTCATTCTCGGCCTTTGGTAAATGTAATATATCCTATTTCATATCGTGTTTGTATCAGTGTAAATACGGAAACATGTTCTATACGTTAATAAAAACAGCAACATCAGACTTATTCTGACCACTGAATAATCATTTTCCTTTGCAATCTTCATATGAATGTACATTATATAGTTTAGGGTTTTAGCTGACATTTCATTCCAGGCTTTTGTAACACAGCTCTAATGCAGGATAAGATACAGCCGGTCGTTCTAAACACACTATTCTCTAATGTATATATTTTGTGTTGATTTTTTATTATTATTCCGCCACCTTAAATCTATATATTAATGACTGTACCGACTATCCTTTTGATGTATACCTGCGAACTCTAAATGAATCATATCATATACTTATTATTTATTTAATATTTATTTTATACTATTTATAAATTGATTATCGTTAAAATATTATTCTTTCAATTTAATAACTATCTTGCAATATATTATTTATTATCTATTGTCATCACTATTTTAATAATTATTAATTAATTATTCACTCCACTTATTATTATTATTAATTATTATCTCCTCATTCATTATTATTATTTATCATCATTATTGATATATAATTATAATACTATTATTACTTAATTATTATTATTATTATTAATTATTATTATTATGTATTATTATTATTAATTTATTAATTATTATCTATTATCATTATTATTTTTCAGTTTTTATCGTTATTATTATTTTTATTTCATTTATTTCATAATTATTATTACACTTATTTTATTATTATTATTAATTAATATATTAATCAGATTTATTATTGATTTATTTATTTTATTATATTATTTATGATCAATTATTATTTTATCTCTTATTGATTTATTTTTATTATTAATTATTATTTATTATTTAATTCAATTAATTAATTATTCATTATTTATTATTATTATTATTATTATTAATTATGTATTATTATTATTTATTCATTCACCATATTATTATTATTAATTATTATTATTATTATTAGTCATTCCATTAATTATTATTAGTTATTATATTATTAATAATTAATATAAAAAAAAAATTGAAATTGCCTTTTAATTTTTTATTAAAAAAGTAAAAGTATTTATATATTATTTTCTAATTATTAATTAGTTCATCTATGATTAACAATTTCTTTTTATTATTATTAATTATTATTATTATTAATTATATTATTATAATTATTATATATTCATTGATTTATTGTTAAATTATTAATTTTCATTAATTATCATTTATTATTTAGCATATTATATATTACGTATGCAAATGCCAAAATATTTTATTCATTCTATTATAATATTGAATGAAATTTTACTCTATTATTTATTTAATTCATATTATTCAATTATTATTATTATTATTATTATTATTATTATTATTATATATTATTATTATTATTATTATTATTATTATTATTATTATTATTATTATTACCAAAAAAGCACTTTTAATATTTAGTGGTGATATTGACTTTTTTTTATTTCTTTTATTTATTTATTTATTTCGTGGTTTGTTTGTTATTTTTTTTTAATTTTTTTTCATTTATTTTTATTTATTTTTTTATTTTATTTTTATTTATTCTATTTATTTTTATTGATTTTATTTATTTTATTTAATTTATTTTATTTTTATTTCATCACTACTGTCTATGGGTATCACCAGTTTGACTTTTAAACCACATTGATTAATTAGCTCAATACTTGTTTATCGCTATTAAGTTTTCGCTCAAATTTTAAACTGTAGACTAATTATTTTGAAATTAAATATTTCAAACGACTTTATACTAACTCAGATTGGGGATGCATAAAAGCTTGCGAGCATCATGAAAGAATAAATGAATGAGTGTAGGTGAATGAAAAAATGGGACACCTGAACTAAATGAATAGTGAATGAGGTTTCCTTCCAGTATTTCACTGGGTGGAATTATTCCACACCAAACATATCTTTTTCAAAACATGGCGATATAACTCCTAATTGAATTTTATCCACACTGATTTGCAATTAAGTAGTTTACATATCATACAAATGGAACTCTTTCTACCATACCTTAAAATATTTTACAAATTACGTAAATTATTTACACGTTGACTCTATTAGATTTACTCTGTGGCCTCGTATAGGAAAGGTTCCGCCTCTACTTTCAACGTCAGCAAAAAATCTACAGCGCGGAAGCGGTTCTCTCTTAGAGACACTATGTTACACTTGTCTCCTCGGTTTCCTGTTATCATGACAGAGATAGTCTTGGCTGTGGACCAACGCTTTCAGTGTTCGTTATTGAAGGCATAAAATTGTCAAGGAAGAAATCCAGGCGAGAGTCCGAGAAAAGTACTTTGAGAAACATATTACACCTCATATCTTTGTGTGACTGTAACAGTTCTCCCACAATTTCGAGGTAGTTTGTGACTATTCAATTTCCAAAACAATTTTGCACAATATTTTTAATGATTTTCACGTCGAATTTCAACTTGGAATAGCATATCTTCGAGATTCTCGTCTCCAATCAAAGCTCTTATTTGGGGCCCAACAAAAACTCCTCTGATTTTAGCATCACCTACACGAGGAAATTATTCCTTCAGATAATGAAACCCAGCACCATTTTCTTTACATCATCTAACAACAAAGTTTTACTTTTTATGAAGTAGAGGTAGAAGAATCATGTTAAGAGTTGAGTAGTGATAAATGAGCAACATCAATAAGTGATAAACATAAATGCGTAAGTGATTCACGACCCAGTTATTCTTTCTGGATGTTATCTAACTGATTTTTATGGCCCTGCTCATATTAAAAAAAACACAACAACACAAATTTTAGTATAGATGAGAGGCTTTGAAATCTATCTTTAATTCAACTTTTAAATCAACTTTTAAATATTCTTACCTACAATAAGTGCTACAACACACAAATGAAAACCTTCGTTTGTTTTTAATATTCTTGGTATTTCTTTGCGTAATCTTTGTTGTACTCATTTGTACGGTTTCTCCTACAAAGCAGAGATGTTTGGGGGAATTTTTGAGGATGTCTTCCAAAACACATTTCCACTTTTAGCCTAGTTGTTTGTGCTTTGCATAGGGGCGTTTGTTTGTCCTTTTGCATAAAGAATACGTCTTCTTACCTGTAGCGAATTTCCACGCAAACATAGACCTTTCCTTTGCTAGTAAAATCTAGGAACTTTTCGTCCCATTGTAGACTCACCTATTCCTAATATATTTCATTTTAAAAAGACTGAAAGATATCATTCCGAGATTTATTTTCCCGTCCTCTCAAACATTTCTCTTACCTAAATATCCAATAATAACCCTAATTCTACTTAGGACACTACTAATCACTTTTGATAACTCATATTTGAGAGCATATCTTTTTCCATATGCGCGAGGAAACAGCATTATTGTTTCCAACGCATGCTTTCACTTATCCCAAAGTTTTACCATTTGCACCATTCTGACTTCTATGATTACAAATTTGACCGATGTGCTCATTTCTTGCATGATAACTAAACTTGGACCGCACTTAACCCCTGCAACTTTTCTTTTTCTTCTCCTTTTTCCCCTCATGTCTATGGACATACCACGCTATAAAGGCTGAACAATCTGTCACAAAATATGTAATTGAAATGCATGAATTTTTGTATGATAATTTTCCTCAATCTATAGATGGGATTTTGATATTGCGACTGTCAGCTTTTCCCAGAGGGGTGGTGCATATATATATATATATATATATATATACATATTACTTATATTTAATATATATTAATTACGTGGTTTATATATATTATATATATTATATATATATATATTATATATAATATATATATATATATATAGTATTATAATATATATAATATATTATATACTAAAACAATATAACTTATCAACACATAGGGATGAGGAGTATTGGTACCTTATAAAATATATTCAATATATATATATATAATTAATATATATATTATTTATATATATATAACTTATATTATATATATAATAATATATATATATATTATATATAATTATCATATATATATATCCTGAGACAGGGGTTGATCAAACACATCGGATCATATGAAGAGAGAGACTTCTTCGCTTGGGCTACTAAGGGCAAAAGGAACCCCTTTTGTCAATAATGATAGACTATTTCTATGGCGACAGGACTAGCAACACCGGCTCTTTATCTTTACGATTGCTAAGTTACTCCAACCTAGGACCAGTCATTGATCAATCTTATGCGCCTAGACACGAAATCTCCTGGTAGACTTCTGGGAAACGAATTTTTAGGCCAAATGGAAGAAAATGATATTCCACTGAAAGGAGTGAAAAACCTTAACCTGAGTGTATACTAACTCAAGGAACTAGCACATCGGAAACCATAATGCCGAAGAATAGTTTTTTCTAGAGTGTTTCAGGGATCAAGAGTTTCGGGGGCCGAGAAGGAGAAGAGTGCGCTGGTCCAACCTGCACAGGTTTAGCGCAAAGTCACTACCTTTGGAAGAAGGTAAATAAATAAATAAATAATTAATAATATATATATATATCATTATATATATATATATATATATATTTATATAATATATATATATATATATATATATTATATATATATATATATTGTATATATATATATATATATATATATAAATATTAATATATATATATTATATAAGTATAAAATATATATATATAGTGTGGGTGTGTGGTGTGGTGTGGTGTGTGTGTGACTGTGTGGTGTGTGTGTGTTGTGTGTGTTTGTGCTATGTGTGGTGTGTGTGTGTGTGGTGTGTGTGTGGAGTTGTGTGAGCACGCTAGTGTAATGTCTTCTTTAAAAAATCTGCAATTAAAGTTTCGAAAAAATTAAACGCTCTGATGTTTTATTTTCCCTTTCCAACATAATTTCCTTCCGTTTTAATACGTATTTGAAGAAGGAATTTTTATTATGTTTCTTTTTTCTCATTTCCTGTTACTTATTACGCTTTTCTACACATACTATCTCTTTACTAATATCATGTTTATATGTTCAAGGTCATTTTATATCTATTTCGACCAATCTAAGTTTCATTCCTATTTCATTTCCCTTTTCACGCCTTGAAGATTAATTTGAAAGTGTCGAGAGCTTTTTTTGGTGGGGGAGGGAGGAGTATAAGGGGTGAAATACTTGTCCCCCATTTTTTGTGATGTTTTTTATGTTTTTTTTTTATAATCACTCAGATGCAATAATGCTATAAAGTTATTTTGAAAATTAATAAAAATGAAGAAAGGACTATAATTTCTTCGGAAAAGAAATAAAACAGCAAAATTAAAAATTATTTTGAGGAGATCAATTTTTAAAGAGAAGAAGTTTTTAATTTTATTATTATTAGTTATTCATATTATTATTTATTAATTATTATTATTTATTATTATTATTATTATATTATTATTATAACTATTATTATTTATTATTTTTTCTCGTTATTATTATTATTATTATTATTATTGTTATTATGGTTTTTATTATTATTATTATTTTAATTATTATTTATTATTATTATTATTATTATTATTATTATTTTATTATTATTATTATTATTTTTTGTTATTTTAATTATATTTTATTATTATTATTATTATTATTATTATTATTATTATTATTATTATTATTATTATTATTATTATTATTATTATTATTATTATTATTATTATTATTATTATTACACATTATATATTTTAATACATTATTATTATTACTTATTATTATTATTATTATATTATTATATTATTATTATTATATTATTATTATTTATTATTATTAATTATTATTATTATTATTATATTCATTCATATTAATATTATTATTGTTATTTACAATTATTAGATTAAACTTATTATTAATTACTTATCATTAATAATTATTATTATTAATTATATTATTATTCATTATTAACTTATTATTATTATTTATATTATACATTATTATTATTATTCAATATACTTGGCATTGAAATTCAACATGACCTAAATTTTTTAGAGTCCAAAACCGATATTTCGATAAATATATATATAATTATATATATATATATTACTTTATATATATATATATATAATAATATATATATATAATATATATTATATAATATAATATATATTCATATAATATATATAATATATATATAATTTAATATATGAGAATTATGTTCCAGTTGTCAGCTTATGTCCAGTTATGGTCCAAGTTCTCTCGGCAATATTTGGGTTAAGGCCTTAGTTATCCATTTGGCTGGGACACATGGGTTGGTTTTGTTTGTTGCATAGTGCCACCATAGGTACGAGGGTATGCGGATTTCGTAAGCATTTAGTTAAAAAAACGAACGCAAAATGTTTTTAATAAAATTTCATGTTATATTCATACAAAGAACTTATTTAAATCCATGTTGTAAGTTTAATAATGGGATGAAGGGATATATTCTAATATTTTTTATTAACAGACTTTTTGTATAGGAAAATGTAAAGTAATCTGTTTAAAGAAGGTGCTATTGTTTGACAGCAATTGGATTAGTAAAGAACTTTTAATGGTCAACATCTTTATTCGTTAATTCAAGTATGTTAAATCGAGGGTTATGATGTATAAATACTTACTATTAATGTTAAGTGCTAACATCGAATATGTAACATTACCACCATAAGTTAAATTTTAAATGGGTAATTGTTTATTTTACTTTCCCTTGCATAAGCACGATGAACATTTTTATGAAATCAGTTAATTCGTACCTTCAAGGTATGTTAGGTGTATGTTTATGACAAACTTCTTATTTTTCTTAGACTCCAGGTTATGTGTATGGGTTTTTAAGCTGTTAATGAATTGTTAAAAAAGCTTTGTCTAATCATAGACGTCATTTTTGCTGGTCAGTGAATTGTTGAGCCTTAGGCTATGAGGTTATGATTATTTTTGTTTATAAGGGTTATTTTGCCACTAAACACATATATATACACACCTACTCTTAATCCTGCACGTCTACTTGTTCATAGAGTGTAATCACTTTTCTCAAAATTTAAACCTAAATTCGATTGTGGTATAGATAATGATTTAAACAAAAGGTTAGATTGATTTTTGCTTCGATGATAGGATACCAAACGTTTCTATTGCGTGACTGCTAATGGAACTCTTGTTCTAACTGTGTAACAGTTTATTTCGTACACCATAATATGGTTCACTCCTACACCATGAATTTAGTTCCCTTATACGTTTAAAGTGTGATATTTTACATTAGTCATTAATTGGTTCAAGCTTTCATCTAGAATGTTTCGGCCAACACAAGGAACAATAATTCATTTGATAATTTAGCATTTAATTCGTTAGTCCAGTGTGATTAGGTTTATGTTAGATTAAAACCGGCACATTTTTTTTGCTTAACGGGTATTATTCGTTGTCTTTACTTATCCAAACCACCTCACTTAAATGGTACAGAAAGATGTTAAGAAAAGCAAGTATTGGTCATCAATGTAATTAAGTTTTTTAGGTATCATTTCTTTAAGATTATACTTTTCTACAAATATCCATGTTGGTTAAGATTATATAATACTCTTACACCATTTTCAGCTAATCTTAGCAGTCCTATTTGGTCCTAACTCTCCTCGAACTAACCCGCGGAATGTTATATCGATTTTGTCTTTGTTATAATCTATAATCACTGCTTCCTTCAAGTATTATGAGTTGATATTTACCTATATAGAATTATCAAATTTAAATGTGGTGAGACAGATGTATAGAATTTTAATCCATAGTAGGGTGGAAATAATGTTCAGTAGCATCTAGTTCCGTTAGTGAGAATACAATCGATTGGTTTAGTTGCTACCTGTCTTACAAATAATGTTTAAAAGTTTAAAATCTTCATACGGTATTATACTTTTAGTTTATTAACATGATGTTAGTAAACTTTGTTATGTTTAAAAGTTTTTATTCCTTTAAAATTCGTGATGCGTTTCGGTAGTGATAGTTGGGGTATTTAGAAGTTATGGTAAAGTTTCGTCTGAGCTAATTATTTTTTTTTTACAATATATTTACACTGTTGAGCAATGTTCATGTTAAGTATATCATGTGAGATGTGATTTGAGATTAAATGTGGGATGATGAAAATGAAGTCAATGGTTAGGTAAGATTCGGTATTATGAGTTATTTGCTTTTTGAGTGAGGATATGGAGCATTGTTAATTTGACCCACTGCTATAGGCTATTGCTCAGCGAACTTTTTTCGATTGCGGCACTATCACCGATTATCCGGTTGTAGTACAGAAATTGTATTTTTGCACGCCAGAAATGAAACCATTTACTTTTACAGGTATGGGATTATCATATGTTACTTACGGTAGCTTCTTAATTTTAATGATATATTAAGTTATGTTAAACAGATATGAGCTAGTATGAAGCTTTGGTTTTTGTTGTTTTAATGTGTATACGGTAGTTAATATTGGTGCCGTTCATACAGCACGCTGAGATACGTTTAGTGGTTAGCGAATTTATTTAATGGATTTTTATTCTGGTAAAGTTGTCTGCTCAATACTTTGAGCTCGCATAATATTATATAGTCATAATGTAGTCTATAATGTAATATATGGTGTGTTATAGATATCGGTGAGTAGAGTCGAGCAAAAGTTGAGTTTAAGTTTCGATCATGAGGTAATGTTAGTCCTATTTACTGTTGTTTTAACGTATTTTATCTCTGGTGTTTAGCTTTGCAATGTTGGCTGACTTATTCCTAAATCATTTTGTCAAGGTTAGGATATGGTTATGTTGTTGTGTACTTAGTTTAGTTATATATATATATTAAGTTTTATTAATGTTACTAAAAAAAGCAAATTTATTATGAATTAGCTTATTCTTGTATTCATTGATGCTGTAATGAATTATGTTAGGGCGCCTACTGGTTATGAGACTATGATAAATATGGAAATAGAGTAGTCTTTGTTAAACTCACTTACTTATGTCAAAATATTAAATAAAAAAAACTTCATCCTGAGTAAGATATGATGTAAATTATTATTTCTCATTTATATCATAAAAAACCATAGTAATTTACTATATAATCATCTTTCACTCTGTCTCGTTTGTCAATGCAACTTCTGTGCCTTTGGAGCGAACGGTATCTTTGTTAATAATGTTTGTTCAGACCTAAATTATATTATTAAGATTAAAAAATTTTTGGTTAAAAATATTCTATGTCTCAATTTATCAATTATATAATAATATATTTGATATATATATTTCAAGTTTATTAATGGTAAGATACTTTGTTTTTATGTTGTATTATTTATTAGAGAATTTTCAGAGAATAAGTTTTGTGATTATGGTATTTTTAGCTAACATTGCTATCAAGTAAATACAAATGTAAACAGTCGAATAATAATGAATATCTATTATTCATAAACATATTAAAGTGAGATACCTAAGGATAGAAGATTTTCTATAGTTATTGAAGTATTTATGTGTTGGTGGATCTAATATTACGTAAAGAAACTTTGATATTTAGGCAATTGTTTTATGTTAGCAAGTATTGAATCCTCACTTTAAATGGGACTTCAAATCACTTTAGCTGGTGCTTTTTAAATAAAAAAGAACAAGGTAAAATTTAGTATCAACAACTATTAAATGTTTTTGTGAATTAATTTTATATGTCATGTTTATTACCATAGAAGGAAATTTTTATGTTACGTTATTCACTTAATGAAGTTAATTTAGCTGACTGGGTTTGGTGTGGGGGTAATCAGTGATATTGGAACTTTAATTCACGCTTAATCAATTGAATCACAGAGTGATAGGAGGGGAAGAGTTTATAAGGTGGGGTGCGCTGGCAGGTAGATGTTTTTAAACCTTATTGATTAATTTGATTTTTTTTGATAAATGAGGAATTAGGAAAAATTTAGTAATAAACTAAAAATGGAGAATTGGCTTATTTGACTCTGTTTTGCAAGTAATACGTAATGTGTGTAGATGTGCGTGCGCATTCTACTAGGGATGCTTTTCTGTGTAATAAAATGTTGATGATTTGATGACTTACAAATTCGATTGACATTTTATCATTTTATGAGGGGGTGGTACCGAAGTTTATTCTGTCTACCAGGAAGACTGTTTCATGGCTTTTATTACTTTAGTTAACTTCTTTAGCGTCATTAAAGTTTCAACATATTTTTTTTTATTATTAAATTTGCTTAAAATTTTAGTAAATAACATAATATATGTTTTCATGAACTGTTCCGAAGCTGTATGAAATTTCGCCATCTTTATTATAAATACAAAAAGATAATAAGAATGAAAAAAATTGAAAGTGGAGTGTAATGTCGCAGTTGTAAATAATAGGGATGAGACAAGAAACGAGAATTTGGACAGTTATGTACAATCACAAGGGAACGAAATGGCTAATGAACGGTTGGTAGTATGTGATGCTCTGTATGGTTTACGCACTGAGCCTTTCGTATACTATTACCCTCCGACAGAAGGGGTTAAAATAAATTACGTTGATTTAACGTTTTATATCCTTATGTTCAGAAAACCAAACCTTTTTCTGCAGGTGTCCCAACGAAACTCACGGGTCTGGAATTACCTTCAATCAATAACTTTGTTAAAGATATGAACACCACATATTTTGGCTTGTCGTATGTAAGTGTTCTACCCCCTAAGAACTTATATATCCCTGTATTGCCTGGAAGGTATGAAGGTAGATTAATATTCACTTTATGTAGAGAGGTTTTTGAAATGGAAGACTGAAGCATCAGGGCTTCCCGACGGTATCCCTTCAAAACTCGTTCCTGAGTTCCTAAGGTTTCTGTCTGACTTCGAAGATATTGAAGGTGCTAAACTGGATGCTGACAAAATTGAGGCTAATCCTTACATGAGATACATATCTAAACTCATGCTTAATTCCTTATGGGGCAAGCTGGCACAGAGAGTACCAAGTAATGAAGAAATTGTGTGTAGCAGTTATGAGCAGGTATGGGACTTAATGAATAGAGCCGATTTAGAAGTAAGAAACATCATTGTAGCTCGTGAGAAGCATATATTGTAAGTCACGCATACAAATTATGCAAATCAAACATCTAAGGCTACAAATGTTGCTGTAGCTGAATTCACCACGTCTTACGCACGTGTAAAATTATTCGAACTTCTAGATTCATTAGGTCAACGTGTTCTCTATTGGGATACTGACAGCTGTGTCTTCATAGTACGAGAGAAAGATTATGTCCCAGCTACAGGAAAATTCCTCGGAAACGTGACTGACGAGTTAGGAGAAGATATTACGGCCGATACTTTCGTATGCACAGGTCCTAAATCCTACGCATTAAGGTTGCGTAAGAGTGATGGAACTAACTCATACATCTTGAAGGCTAAAGGTCTTACTCTAAATAGGGATACAACCGGTATCATTAATTTGAATGGAATGTTAAAGATCAAATTCGATAAAATAAAGATTTGGAAAAGAAAAAAAATAGAGATTGGATGGTATTAAATGACGATAATGCATATTACAATACAATAAAAGATAGGGATGTAACAGCTAGGGCTATTACACAGATGATGGAAGAGGATGGTGAACGTACACTTCGTCATAAGGTTCATAACATGGACGATTCTGACTTGCCACATGTGAATGAAACCACACATTATCGGGAGGTCAGGGTTCCCAATATGCAGATGAGAGCTACCAATATTGGAGATGTAACAATGATTAACTCTATAAAGAGGTTCCGTCACACCTCCAATAAACGTAATCTTATTCAGGGTACGGCCCGTACTATCGGACAGGGCTTTGATGGTGAATTGGAGGCCATATAATATATATAATATATATAATATGTAAATACTTTTATTTCTGTGCTTATTCTTAAAATATTATTATGTTATGTAAATAATTAAATGATTAATTAAATAATACTTGTATATTTATTCTTTTTACCTCTATATACATTGATTTAATTATATTTATAAGATATAAGAGATAGATATAATATATATATATATATATAATATATATATATATATAATATATATATATATATATATATATATATATATATATATATATATATATATATATATATATATATATATAATATTATATAGTTTATATTACTATTATATAATAAAATTTATATATCTATAATAAGGAAATATATATATATATATACTTATAATATATATATATATATATATATCATATATATTATATATATATTATATACTATATATTATAATAGATATATATCATATATATATAAATATAATAATGAATATAAATAATATATATATATATAATATATATATTAAAGTATAATTTTTCTTTAAATTAGCTAAATCAACTAATTTTAGATATTTAAACCTTTGATAAATTATATGTTTTATAAAATTCTCTTATATTTTATCTTTTTAACTAAAAAAAAATAATTAGTTAATTAAACCTTTTATTTATTCTAACCACTGAAAATAAGCAATATTTTATAACACAAATCTTCGACACAATAAATCGTCCTATAATACACATTTTTTGTTAAAAAAAAAAATCCATTTTCTTTAATTTTTACTAAAAATAAGATCTTGAAGCAAAAATTATCATTATTCAATTTTGCAGAGCAAAGCATGACTCTATAAATTGGATATGCAAAAAACATAACATTCTCCCCGTTCTGAGTGCATCATTTTTTTAGGAGGAATAACATTGGCATCCATCAATCTGCGAAAGAGTCTTGCACTTTCCACGGAAAAAGGCGCTAACAAGGACAGCCCAAATGCTGAAAGGTTGCTTTATTCGATGACCACCATTGGAAAGGACTTTAAATATTTTAAAAGTTTTCAATATTTTTATTATTGTCTGACAATTTCTACTTTTAATAACATCTTTCAATTTCTTTTCATATATAGTGTTTCATAATTTAGATATGTTTTTCTTTTTACGTTTTTAAAGTCTTTTTCTCTTTTAAATTCCGAAAAACAACTTTCAAAACTGAAGTTAAAACTATCATCTTCAGTATCCACTTTTTTTTCGCCCGATTTCGCATGATAAATGACAGGGGAAGAATCTGGAAGATTGCCGTTTCTTTTAAAATAGCTAGAAACTGTTTTCCTTTCCTTTATTCCACACATCATATCTTCGCACATCCATTGCTTGAGAATATCTTCCACTTTTTATTGTTATATTCATTCTCAAGGAATGTAGTTGAAAGCTGTGGATCAAGATTAAGATAGGTTACGCAAGGCACAAGATTTTCTTTATCAGTAAACGGCAAATGGCTGAATCTATTTTACTGAAATTTTTTTTCCATGCTGATACTGGTAGACCCAAGTCCCATCAAAATAGTCCTTTTTATCGTGACCCTTTTCAAAAAAACATGCAAATCACCTTCATATTTGCGGTATTTATCTGCCAATGCCATTGCATTCCTTCGCTGGCCTCAATAATATTTGTAACAATTCAAACAAAAATTTTTAAGTATTTTTTAAGCAATTTTTTTAAAGAACTTTCCGTTGTTTCTAAGCATGGAGGTTTTGAATGATCACTGCAAACTATGAGAATGAGACGTTTGTTTGTTCCAAAAAAATTTTGAAAGCATTTCGATACTGGCTATTTACATCTGCGTTTTTACATCCTTCGAATAAAATTGTGCAGTTAAAAATTAAAATCTACGTGTGCATACTTCTTTCATACTTGGGCAAATAGCTTGAGGCGGGAGTGATTTTAAAATGACCTACGACCTTGTTTGCATAATGGAGATAATACTTTTTTTTCACCGTCTTATATGTTCAAAATATTGGCAATCATTGAGATACTAAGTTGTCAAAGAGTGTTTAAATAAGCAATGAAAACCTTCCTGGAAATTTACCTGCTTGATTGTAACTCCCTTGCAGCCATAATTAGTGCGTTATCCCTTACATTATCAAACATAGAAATTATTAAGCAGAATATTGAATTCTTCCATAAAATTTTGAAGACAATCACTTTATATTAGATGCTGTGTCAGATACGTGAAAAGGTGAAAACTCGATGCGATTAAGCGAATTGATTATATTCAATAGCTCCAATTATTTACAAGCCTACAAGGCAAATACCTTCCAACTGCTCACTTACGAGTTGCACGGATATCTATTCTGATTGGTCAAAACATATCTACATGAACATGCACCTAAACAGGAACATTGCCACAACTGTCGCCTCACCATAGACTTGTCTGAAAATCTTAACATGATACTTACGGCTCTACGTAAGACATAGCCGCTCCCTCAAATCCATTTTCTTTAATAATAAGAATTAAGGGAAGAACTGAAATTTAAAAAAATCCAAATAAAACTACTTACGAAATATTGTCTTTGAAATTCATAAAGATCGAATAAAAATTATTTCAGATTGTATAGCAAAGAATCGGTCAAAGAATCGCACAAATTTGCCGATTCCGTTTCCGATTCCGATTCCTGAAAAAACAGCCGATTCCTCCCATTCCGATGCCGATTCCGATTAATCGTCCCATCACTGAATATATATAATTATATAGATATATATACTATATATATATATATATATATATATAATATGAGTATATATATATATATATATATATAGTATATTATATATATATATATACTATATATAATATATTATTATATATAATATATACATTATATATTATATATATATTTATATATATATATATAATATATATATATATATATATATAATATATATAGTATATATATATATATATATATATATAATATATATTATAGTATATATATATATATATAATATATATATAGTATATATATTATATATATTTATTAAATCCAGTTCTTTTAATTTTGTCAGAAATTCTTTTGTTTTTTATTTTCATAAGCGTTCTGTTAATGCTATTATTATTATTATTATAGTTATTATTATTATTTATTATTATTATTATTATTATTATTATTATTATATTTATTTATTATATTTATTATTAATTTATATTATATTATTATTTATTATGTGGGTTGAAAATATTAAAGTATTAAAAACTGTTAAATATTTTTATAATGGCTGTTTTATAATAAAAATTAAAAATAATTTGCGATTATGAAATTACGTTATCCATTTGTTTCCGAAACTGAAATATATTTGTTTTGTCATGTGTCTTGCGCCTGCATCTTTATGTCTTACGGTACTCTTAACCCTATAGCCATTGGGATTATTAGATTTATTGGAAAAAAGTTGTATATTTTTTTTTTTATCCTTCCAAAAGCAAGCGAAAAAAAAAATTGTTTTAAACAAAAGAAATTTCTCTATTTCCATATGTTTAAAGCACTAATCTGAGTTCAGAGTCCGAAATTTGAATTTGACTGCTGGAGTCGGAGTCGCAGTGGAGTCGGAGTAGAAAATTTTTGTTTTAAGTGGAGTCGGAGTCGGAGTTCGAGTCGAAAAAAATTTTTTGTTTAAGTGGAGGCGGAGTCGGAGTAGTTCAGAGTCTCGAAAAATTCAAATTTTGAATTTAAGACAAGAGTCGGAGTTCGGAGTCGGAAAATTTATTTTACGACTCCGCAGCCCTGGACAAAACTACCAAAAAATGCAACCAGAAGTCAATATCAAAGTAAGAAAGCGAAAGCTTTTAAGTCAAGCCTTGATTACCTGTTTAATATTGCACACCAAGACTCATTGAAGAACACAAATAAAGAAGACAGACAGTTTTTTCTCCTTCAGAGACAAAAACGACGCAACCATGCAACCAGTATGGAAGGAGTTGATATAAAATTTCTACAAGTAGAAAAGCGAAGAGCACAGAGAAAAACAGCTGAGACAGTTAGACTGGAAAAATCCAAACTGAAACCTGCAGGTAAACCTAAATTGCGGTTTAAATATAGTAGTTTGTACCTATCTGGATCTATTTTGTTGTACCTACCTAGCACCTTGGTACCTTTGTACGTAAATAAATTTGTTGATCTCAATTTACTGTTTTTCTTTTATGTTTCTAATCGTTTCTTTCCGTCGTTTTCTATCTAAAATGACGAAGATTAGAAAAGAAGTTTTTTTAAAGCACAAGCAGTGCTTCACAAGAAGAGGAATCACAATGAGAAAATCTGGACAATAGAAGAGCAAGGGGATTCATGAGCCAACATTCAGGCAAACAGAGATCGACACATCACAACCAAAGAGAAAAAGTAAAGTACTGCCCAGGGAAGTAAAGAAATTATCACATAGAAGTTGTCACTATTGTTAGATATATGTAATTATTTCGGAAATAGAGGCGCGGTTTAGAATTGTTTCGGCTAGTCGTCGAGAGCAATTAGGGCAAGATCCACAGAAGTTAGCAGTCAGTAGGTCTACAGTACGAGTCCGCGGACAGAAATTTCGAAAGGAAAGAATACAGATTATATAATTATTAAAAATAGGTTTGAAAATTCAGATTTACAAGATGCTTTCCTACATTGGGATGGGAAATTTCTCCCAAATATTATTAAATAAAGAAAATGTAGAATTTGACAGTTTTGATAAGTTGGTGATAAAAAGCAGGTGATAGGAGTTCCTCATATTAAAAACAATACGGGATTTTGTACTCAGCCAACAAAAAGTTTTTTTTTTTCTTGAAGTCATTTTATAAATACGCGGTGGGTCACAAAAAATAGAATATTCAATGTGTTTTGATTATTAACTGCTGTTAATTCTGGTCGTTAGAGAGGAACCTCATATATATACACTCATACCTCGATAAAGCCGATTGTCCGTAAATACCGATAAAATAATCAGAAAACTTACGGTATGAAAACCAGGTTACGGCTAATTATTAACAACATACGTTACCGAATTGACAGAAGTTAATACAATACACAGTACCTATACTTTTTTACATTCACTCACACTATCCCATCTACACAGGGGGAAAAAACCGTACACTGTAAATATACATTAAATATAGTAAAATTCAACATTTTTTTTTAATTCGAAAATGGCAGGCGACTTACCATAGATCGTGAGAAGGTTATTGTTGATAGTATGTTCATGATCGCATAGTAGAGACTTAGAAATATATTCTGAGTCAATGGATCTTTGCAACTCCAATGATGTACAACTGATTGTAGGCTGTGATGGTGGTACAGATGTATCAGTAGTACGTGAACAATGTGAGCTACCGCGGGACTATCAAAAATTGTCCGTTGCTTCCGAAATCCGTTAAAAAGAGGTCCGTTAAAGCGAGGTATGAGTGTATACTGAAATAAAGCCATAAAATTTATCATTAAGAGATCACAAAGGAAAAATATTAAAATGATGGTCAAGATAAAAAAAAATGTCTGGAAAACGCTGCTCTATACAACTATGGGCGTCTCCCAATATAAAAACTAAGCAAGTATATGAAGAGGCGTGAAAAATATCTAGATTGTTTCCGCACCTTAAATTCATAGAAGCTTGCAGAGATAGGAAGAGAGAAATAAGATAATCCTCCTAGTATGATAAGAAAGACTTTAATAATATTAATTAAGTGCAGAGAAAACTTTGAATTGTGTGCTTTAGATGTTGTAGTTGTGTGAAAAATTTCTCCGAGCAAATAATCGAAGGAATAATTTTTAAGGCACTAAAACCTGTTTTTACTGCTCCAATTAGATATGAAAGAAAAATCTAAAGCTAATGCTTCAGGACCGCTCTCTTAGAACCAAACATTTATTTCTGGGTAGGCTACCGCTCAAAAATGAATGTAGAGTTTTTGGCATAAGAATGGATAAATAATGAAGTGACAGAAAGTAGGTCATAAACATACAATGAAAAAAAAGATATAACAAGACTCTGAGGAACATCACACTTAATAGACTTAAAGAACGAGCGTTGGTTGCATACAACAGATTCTATAAAGAGACCAGTAACTAAATCATTGATAAGGTTACAGCATGAATAATACTAATGCGTATGCGTTGTTTACGGTTTAATACGTGATAAATATAAACTGTCATTCCTACAGAGCCTTTTAGTTCCTTGAAAAAATGATGGAGGAACTAATCTGCCTTTCTATGCCCATAAACGCTGAAATTACATATAAGTGGAGAAACACTGTTAGCTGATGGGTTTCAAACTCGAATTTATTTATTTTTAATTTAAAAGAAATACAAACCTGCTTTATCGTTTGTGAAAAGATTAGTTTTCAAGAAACGT
The DNA here is from genome assembly GCA_015478945.1 of Trachelipus rathkii. NCBI lineage: Eukaryota > Metazoa > Arthropoda > Malacostraca > Isopoda > Trachelipodidae > Trachelipus > Trachelipus rathkii. The sequence continues at coordinate 21,001 of JABUQX010013991.1, forward strand.
TTCAATAAAATGGTACATGTAACCATTATGCGTAATACTTTCTTTACAGTTTAAACAAATTTTTTTATATTAAAAATTCACGACTTGAATATAAAAATTTCGGGTACAAAATAAGTCTAGTTTCAAGAATTTGATAATAATTTGGATTTACGATCCCTTAGTACCATTGCTATTGTTTGGGCGCATTAATATCCCTTAGTACCATTGCTGTCCTAGAAGTACCATCGTTTATTATTGATCAACAGAATATCGTCAAATGCCATTGTGCCTTACCAGGTATTATAAACAGAATATCCATTCAGAAGTCAAATTTAAGTAATTATTGACTATGATGGACTTCAGATACATAACACACATTATATAGAATTAACATGCTACAAAATAAAGTTTAAAAAATAGAACTTTCTTGCACAATAGATGAAAGTATTAATGAATTCTTAAAATAACTAATGTCTTTCACTCATTTTTTATGTGAAAGACAACTCGCAATGGGACAAGATAATCTTTCAAGAAAAAAATAAAAAAAAACATATCCCCAAAGAAACTACGTTCCCAGACACTTCTATATATTTATCACGCCCTCTATTAAGTTAAGTGCGTTGTTGGTTACGAAACCTCTAAAAACCCTCTCAACCCGTCGGACCAGTACATTACCAAGAAGACAACGAGGTTTCATGTACTGCCAAGCTTTCATCCTCTAATTCCCTCCATGCATTCCCTATTCTCAATAACGCAAAAACTTTATTCTACTCCTATGCAATACAACCAATATCATAAATATATTATCAAGGTTCTTCTTTTGCATAATAACTACACCAGTCACGAGGCACAAACTTTTTTCAAATGAAAATTTTCAAGGGGCAGGGAGATGTTTTTGACCCGCTACTTCAAATTGTTCAATTTATGTTTGAAAATGGCTATAACATAATTTTCTTTAATTTTTAGCAAAAATTTTGGCCAAATAAAAGCAAACCGCAGCTTTTCTGACGTCTAAAACGTTGTTTCTGAGTGTTTTTCTGTGTCATTATTTATCTGAGTTCTTTTGTTCAGTTTTTTTTAAAAAAAAGCCCTATGTTTTTTGACAAATTTCGCATTCGAGCGGCCTAACAATTTTTTTTTTGCGCATGAAATAACTTCAAAAACGAAATATACATAGATGGGTCGTTACCTAGAGCAAGGCGCATCCTTCCCAAGACTTTTTTGATTGCCGCGGTTAACCCGCTTAAGACGAAAATAGAGATTAACAAGTTGTGCCCCTATGAGGCCGTATGAATAAGATATAATATAATATAGTATAATAGTAATATAATATAATATAATATAATATAATATATAAGGATATTAATATAAGTATTATATTAATTGATTTAAAAGTAGAGATAAATATTTATAAAAAATAATATAATATAATATAATATAAGACACCGCGACCATCAATGAGAGAACCTCGCTCTTACGTGATATTTACGATCATTTAACGAACGTCGAAAGTGATCGTGGAGTTATCACTTTGCGGTTACCCCCCGGGGTTACCCGCGTTTACCCCGGCTGTTGGAGACCACAGGACCTAGAGGAATGCATAAACATTGAAATAGTTGATGTTTGTTTGACAGCCAAATCTTTAGCAGAGGTTCGAAGTTCAAAGGCTCTACTGTAATTTGATTTTTGAAAATAAAAGAATGCGGTAATTTTTTTTTTTCTGTTTATGCGATCAGGATAAAAATTTATTCAAGGGCTTATTTGTATTTCGGGAGATGGACCATTTTTTAAGTTAAGATAATTTTTGTGGAACAAAGTTGCAGCATAAAAGTGTCCATGATTTTACTTGTTAAAATAAAAAAGATTATATTTGATAAAGGAAGCAATATCTTCCCCACTAGCATAGCGCTCTAGAAAATTTGATTGTTGATCGGATGAGTAGAAAAAAATTTGCAATATTTCACTTTTTCAAAAAAAAAGTTTTTTTTTTTGAAAAAGGTGAAATATTGAAATAAATCCTTCCTTGCTTGTGGATAAAAACTTGGCTTTTCTAAGCGCTTTCGTAAATAATTGGGGGAATGATACACTCATTTTTTATTTATTATAATATTTGCGATTACTCGAAAAAAAAAGAAAAAAAAGAATAAAGTTTAAATTTCCCCCCCCAATTTTTTTTTCAAATTTGTTTCCAAATACAAATTCAGAAACTATTACATATACAATCAAATGATCTAAGTAAAAAATGTATATCTTCCCCGATTATATACGCCTGAAAAGTTGTCATTCTTGGATCGCAAGACCAGAAAAAAATTATGGCAGTGTTCGTTCATTTTCAAAAACCAAAAAAAAGTAAGTGGGACTTGTTTGAATTTCAACCCATTGACTGGGATCAAATATAATTACACACTGTGCAAAAGGAAGGCTTTGAAAGTAGAAAGGCAAAGGCGAGAGGAAGCTATGAATGATAGAGAGTAGGACGAAGTGGTGAATGGTTTGAAAGAAATTGAAAACGCATCCAAGTTTAAAAATATTTGATGTATACATGAGTGAATGAAAGAAAAGTATGATACAGAGGGTATAGTAGAGCGAAAGTTGGTATGAAATGGTTCAAGGAAGGTAGGCTGGCGCCAAATTAGAATTTAAAATCTCTGGTGATACAAAGGACTAACGTTTTGACGATTGCAGCTGAGGTTTTGCATGAGGAGTATGGTTATTTTACCGGTGTTAAATGCAGTAAGTAGATGATCTATATAGGTTTGATTGGAGATAAGAGGATATAAATCTAAGGAAACAATCTGTTCAGATGGAGAATCTAAGGGGCATCTCTTTGTAATATATTGATAAAAATAAAGCGGAATGAAATGAAAAGTGATTAAAAGGAAGTGTGTGGTTGCCGAAGAAAGGCGAAAATGAGGGAGGAATAAAGAGAATGTTGTAAATTAAGATGGTTTGGGGATATGAAAGAGTGGATGAAATTATTTGGGTAAAAACAAACCAGTTGCATAGTGATTGAGGTGCTGGTTTTAATTAACCAGGGGCAGGGAGACCGAAAAAAAAGTGAATTGGTCAGTAAAGACGATGTCTGAAGGCCAAGGCAATGTTGAGTTTGCAGAGCCGAGAAAAAAAAATGGCATAACCGAAAGTGAATGAGGGTTTTGTTGAATCTCTCTTT
>JABUQX010013992.1:0-2500 GCA_015478945.1 Trachelipus rathkii
AAAAAGAAGAAGAGAGAGAGAAAGAAAAAAAAGCTATAGAAGATTTCGTATGGAATGTCTCTGAGGCGATCTGAAACAAAGTCATCGGTGAAATTTGCTCTAATCGTCATCGTCATCGGCAAAAATTCATAATCGTCCCATCCACTAATATATATATATATATATATATATATATAATATATAATATAAATAATATATAATAAATTATATATAATATATATATATATAATATTATATATAAATAAATATATATATATTATAATATATATAGATATATATTATATATATATATATAATATATATATATAATATAAAATATATATAAGTAATATATATATAATATATATATAATATATATAATATATATAGATATATATAATATATATAATATATATATATATATAACTATATAAATATATATATATATATATATATATATATATATAAATAATATAAATATATATATAAATATATATAATGATATATATATATATATATAAAATGATTTAGACCAGTGACTTAAATGCAAGGCAAAGTTTCAGATGATACCAAAGTGGTTACCTCAATAGGGAATAATGATGGATGTATAAAGATGTCAAAATGATCTTCATAAACTTTTTGGGTGGTCAGATAAATATCAAATTAATTTTAATAGTAAAAAGTAAGGTTTTTAACTTATGTTACTCAAATGAAAGATTAACTACAATACAAATAGGGATTTGGCTTGAGGTCATGTCAGACAAACCTTTTAGAATTTATGGAATACATTACTGACTGCATTAACCAAGGAGATTCAGTTGAAATTATATACCATATTTAGACTTTAGCAAAGCTTTTGATGTGGGTTCCCCACATAAGGGCTGATGAATTATTGCAATTGTATAGTGGATGTGGTACATGTTGGATTTTAAGAGTGGTTTTGTGAATATAAAAACATGTTGACAACTAAATGGCAATAAGTCATCATGGGAAATAGTGAAGATCTAGTAGTGTCCCACAGGGTTCAGTGATAGGGCCACTATTGTTCCTCACAAATATATTTAAATGATTTAGACCAGGGACTTAAATGCAAAGTTTCTAAATTTGCAGATGATACCAAACAGGGTTGTGGAGTCGGTTCAAAAATTGTCCGACTCCAACTCCGACTCCGACTCCGACTCCACCCTCTTGAAAATTACAGACTCCGACTCCGACCCCCGACCCCGACCTCTTGAATTTACCGACTCCGACTCCGACTCCGACTCCACCCTTTTGAAAATTACTGACTCCGACTCTGACTCCACCCGTGCTAGAAAAATTATATAATATGAAAAATATATATATATATATATATATATATATATATATATATATATATATATATATATATATATATATAATATATATATTTATATTATAATAATATATATATATTATTTTAATAATAATATATATAATAATTATAATATATATATTGATCCAACTCTAGTGGTGGGAAATCTAATTTAAAGAACAAAAAAGCCAACACCAGGGCTTAGACGGACATCCACTTATAGTTTTCTGCACAAAGAATTCACTTTTCTGTTAAATTTTTTTCGTATTAAACCTCTCTCTCTCTCATACACAAATTTAATAACAAACTCTTAAATGCTGAATTGGCCCCTCCCCCCATTACTTTCTCAACCCCTAAACTAAAATTATATATTCCCCTACCTTATTATGAACATATTTACATTAAATTACGTTTTAAATAATAGTTTCCCACAATTAAACATCAACTTGATTTTCAATTCCTCCTTTAAAATTTCTTCTTTCTGTAACCATAAAGAAAAAAACACCCTCGCTGCTCCTCTCTTCTGTTATTTACAAATTCAATTGTAACGACTGTGATGCCGTTTATGTTGGTAGTAGTTTACGCCAACTCATTGTAAGAATAGATGAGCATAGAGGGATTTCCACACGCACCAACCTTCTACTCAATTCCCCTTCACACTCCGCTATACGTGACCACGCTCACACGCACGACCATTCTTTCAATCACACAAATTTTTCCATACTAACCCAAACAAAAAAATCACCAACCAACTTAAATATTTTAGAATCTTTACATATTGCCGACATCAAACCCACCCTTAACAACGATAGTGGCCCGTTTAAACTACTATTGCTTTAACCTCCCAGATGGAAAGTTTTGTCATTCTTCAACCCGTATTGTTTTTTCGAGTGTAATGCATTTTATTGTAACTAAGTAAGTTTCCTCACGTGTTTGTTCTTTCATTGAAGTGTTAATTGATTATGCAGGTTTTAAAAAGTTATCCCTCTTATAATATATAAAAACCGTTCATTCATTTCATTTATTTTGTTATATATTTTTAATATTTTCTATGTTAATTTTCGAGTTTCCAGTTCTGTTAACCCACTTTTGTTTTTTGTGACATTTTTGTAAGCTAATTTAAACAAGTTTTGTATGCTAATGAATTTCTTAGTTTTATATTGTTAGACTATCTCATATTATTTATAC
>JABUQX010013992.1:5000-25808 GCA_015478945.1 Trachelipus rathkii
CAATCTAAACACGTCTAAAACATTTCTTCATTGCTTTTACACCATTCATACGTTGTCCAATCAGAAAGTAGATATTTATATCAAAGTTCGTAGAATTACCTCAGATAGAGAAAAGGAAACAAAGAACCAGTTAGAGGCCACGTGACCTATCGAGACTTTCCCCAGTCAACTAAATTATCAAATATGCCCATGCGACAAAAACAACCTACACCACACCCCTAAGACCTGTCAATTTCTAAACAAAGTCAATATAATATATACACCAACTACTACCAAAAGTAAAATCTTTAGCTAAGGTTCATGCTATACCACAATACAAGCTTAATAAGTTTATTGTGATAGCTACAACATGCCGTTTACTTTAATAACTAACTAAAAAACCCCGCCACTTGGCTACGTCAGAATATACTATATGATGCCCAAACCAATCCATATACCTATCCAAGCCTTTCTTTAATGTTGCAAGTGAGTCCCACTCAACACAACTTCCTGTGGGAAACCATTCAAAAAAATTTAAACACTATTACAGAATGAATCAACTTTACACTCTTCCTACATCTTATTGTGCCCTTAGAAAACACTGTTCCGGGAAATAATTTACAGACTTGTATCATGTTCCCTAGGAGAAATCGGAAGGGGACATAATTGCATATGCGGACGATCTGGCATTTTGGAGCGAGAGAGAGGAGGCGATTCAGCAGGTGTGATGGATTGTTTGCGGAGGAGTTGAGGACAGCAGGGATGAAAAGATTGAACATACAGAAGACAGAATATAACAGTACCGGAAGGGGATAAATGATGGTGAGAGAGAGGAGGAGGTGAAGGCGGTAAAATACCTGCAATTAGCTCGGAGGGTGTCTTTACAGAAAGGGGAGGAAAGGGAGAAGAGATTACACGTAGAATGAAAATTATGGATACTTATGAAAGCGGATTATAGCCCCATGTATGAAAGATAAACATCGCGAATAGAGGTTAAAAAGTGATTTTTAACAGCATACTGACTCCCACACAGCTGTACGGAGCGGAAACATGGAAACAACGAGAAGAGAGAGAGTAGAGACAAGCGGTGGAGATGAGGATATTAAGAACTATGATTGGAAAGAGTAAGAGAAACAGAATAAGAAATTTATTAGAGAAGATATAAGTGTGAAGAAGATGACACTGAAGATGGGAGTGGGGAGATTGAGATGGTGGGACATCTGGAGAGGATGGAGCAGGAGAGAATGCCGCAAAGAAGATGGGAATGGACACCCCAGAGGGCAGAAGACCAAGGAAAAGACCGAAGAAGAGATGGGCGGAATCGGTGGAGGACTCTCTGGAAAAATGTCAGCTACCAAATATAGAGCGTGAAAAGAAGAGAGAAGATGCAAGAGAGGAAATCTGTGAGAAAAGATGCTTGGCGGCTACCAGATGAAGAATTCTTCCTGGGAAGGAAAGAAAGAGAAGAATATATATAATTATATATATATATATCATATATATAATATATATATATATAATAGTATATATATATATAGATAGTATATATAAAGTATATATATATATATTATATTATATGTATATATATGGAACAACAGCCACTTCAACTAAGAAATCTTCACAAACTACAAATATGTTCTCATCTATTAATAAAAACATATACTCTTAATTTGCTTTGATTAACTATTATTTTTATTTTATTTAAAAATTATAATTAAGAGACTAACCATCAAAAATTTTTGATAAATTAAAAAATTTATGGAAGGGGTCTACGGATAATATAATATATTATATAATATAATATATATATATATATATAATTATATATATATATATATATATATATATATATATATATATATAATATATATATATATAGATATATATATTAAAAAAAATACGTTACTTAGTTACATGAACTTACATCCTAATATCATCTACTCCTTGAATGATTAGTAGTTCTTAAAAATAGAATAGCACCTGCCAGGTTCTCCTTCATTTTTCCTTCTTTGGTCTGATTTTATAATGCGAAGAGCAGAAAAAAGTCGTTCCATCTAACTTGCGTTGAGGTAGAGCCAAAGTAACAGCCAATTTCAGCTTCTTGATACAATTGTCTCATGAACTCATTCGAAGTTACATAAAAATTTCAACTTCTTTCAGTGCAGCAAAGAAATTTTATTTAAAATTATGAATATTGTGTACAAGGATTAGGAAAGACCTTGACCTTTTCTTGAGCCAATCGACGCCTTTCGACTAAGCTCTTCAATACCTAGAAGCTTTTCATACTAATCTTCTGAACTCTGAAGACATGACTTGAGAAGCGTAGTAACGAGATAGTTGTAGTTTCATCACTTACAATATTTTCAGATGTATCCTTTTCTTGAACTTCCTGCAACCCTTTTATACAAATGGCCACATTGCCAAGTGCAGATTTAGCTTTTTGTTGTTGTTCTTCATTTAAGGCTTACACTGTAGATGATCAATAAAAACAACAGCAATATAATATCAATTCAAAAAAGTGAGAGAAATTTCTCTTTCGTACCATGACGTCTTTTATCCTTCAGTATCTTAAATATAGAGTGGTTAGTAAGTTGAAGGTTGAAGTATAGATAAATCCAAATTGAAACATAAGTTGCAGGTTAAAAAATCTTCGAAGTTTGCAATTGCATTTTGATGTGGAAGTCGAAAGTCAATAAACCTGCATGAAGTGATTAAAGTCATTCACAGAGTCACAATTTATAACTTGTCAGTTTAAAATTTTCCGACTCCAACTCATCCCCGACTCCGAGACTCCGACTCCGACTCCGACTCCGACCTCTTGAAATTACCGACTCCGACTCCGACTTCCGACTCCGACTCCGACCTCTGAAAATTACCACCTCCGACTCCGACTCCGACTCCACCCTCTTCAAAATACCGAACTCGACTCCGACTCCGACTCCACTCCGACTTCCACCCTCTTCAAAACTACCGACTCCGCGACTCCGACTCCGACTCCGCAACCCTGATACCAAAGTGGCCACCTCAGTTATGATTTAGTGAAGGATATATAAAGATCAAAGATGATTCTTGATAAACTTCTTGTGGGTGAGCAGAACATAAGTGGCAAATGAGATTAATAGTAAAAGTGTTAAGGTTCTTCATTAGGGTTATTCAAAAAAAAGAGTTTAAACTATGATAATAAATGGCAATAAGAATGGGATGGGGAATGGGAATGGCATGAGTCTGTGGACCAAAGAAAAATATTTAGGTTTTATTACAGTAATTTGAAAGTAGCTAATCAGTGTTTGGAAGCAAGGAAATAAAAGCTAATAAGATGCTGGCATAATAAATGCAATTGATGTTTACAAAGAGCAAGAAGTTATAAATAAACGTATAATAGCTGTTAGGCCAGTATTAGAGTATTGTGCACAAGTTTGAGCCCCTTATTTAAAGAAGGATTTAGATATGCTAGGGAGAGTGCAACGTAGAGCAACAAGGATGATTTCTGGTCAGGAAGAAGCTATCGGAGAGGCTGAAGAGTAGGAATTTTTTATGTAGAAAGACAATTTCTCAGAGGGGACATGAATCAAGTCAACAAAATATTTACATCTATTGATAATACAGAGACCAATAAATTCTCCATAGTAGAGCACGGACAGGTGACCAGGGGGCCATAATAAGAAAAATTAAGAGACATGCCATCTATATAAAAAGTATTTCATTCTATAAAAGGGTTATTCAATTTTGGAATGGTTTGTCACAGGAGGTTGTTGAGTACAACTCGATTGAAGCATCTAAGAAAAGGGCTGGATAGGGTATGTGGATGGTTTGGGTATCATATAGTATATATATTTAGACTAAGCCAAATTGACGGGTTTTCAGTTAGTAGTTATTAAGATTAATTGCATGTTACTACAAAGTTATTAAAGGTGTAGTGTGGTTAGCATGTATATATATACTTTAGATATATAGTATATAGTTTTTTTTGTTTTTTGTTTTTAGTTGAGACTTTGTATAAGTTATTGACAAGCCCTAGGGTGCTTTGTGATTGCATTGAGAATGTTTAGACATTGTGTAAACTGTATATAGTTATTGACAAGCCCTAGGGTGCTTTGTGAATTGTGGATTTGCATGAGCATGTTTGCTTGGTGACTGGTTCTGTTGGCTTGACTGGGACAGTCTCGATAGGCCCATGTGGCTTCTCACTGTCTTTCTATTTCTGATGTTCTGATGTCTGTGAACCAAGAAAAAGATTTGGGTGTGATTATAAATGGTACTGTGGCTTGATCGGTAGAGCGACAGAGTCGCATGGTAAGGGCCAGGGTTCGATCCCCAGTCCAGATCCTAGGTAGAAATTACCTAGAGAACTTTAATAAAAAGTAACTTTAATAAAAAGTAACTTTAATAAAAAAAAATAATAATAAATCTGAAAGTGGCAAATCAGTGTTGAGAAGCAAGAAATAGTTAATAAGATGCTACTTAGCTATAATAAATCGCAATATTGTACAAGAGCAAGGAAGTTATAAGTAAACTGTATAATAGCTATGTTAGGCCAGTATTAAAGTATTGTGCACAAGTTTAAGTCCCATATTAAAAAAAAAATAAAGATATACATCGGGCGGGGTGACCAGGGCCGCCTTTTTTGTGGGGTGAATTGGTCCACTAAATATAAAAAAATAAAAAAAATAAAAACATTTTTTTTGCTCATTTAATAGCCACACTGTAGTACTGTACTACAAGTTTTATTTAGATTATCTTTAATTCTAGAGAGTTTTTATATTTTAAAAATATAAATATTAGATAATAAAATGTCCTTAAATAGAATTTCACTTGAAAAATGTTGATTTTTTTAACTTTGTTATAAAAAGAAAAGTTGTGGACAGATTTTAATTATTTTTTCAGTCTATACAGTTGAGTATGTTAGCTTTAAACTGGCAAAGTAAATTTTTGTTCCAAACAGTACATAGTGGTTAAATCACTGGGCCTAACTTGGCAAATTCACCCCGCCATAAAAATTGATGATGGGGTGAATTGGGCCACCATTGTTATTGAAATTTTATGTATTATTATTGACATTTTTATTATGTATAGCTAATTTAATATAATAAACAATTAATACTTATATAAGTAAAAATTAAAATAAAATTAAATTTATATGAAAAATATGAATTCCAAAAAGTGTCAAAATTTTCCCAAATGGGATGAATTGGGCCACCACATTTTTATTCTTATTTTATGTATCATTATTGACATTTTATTACTTATTACTAATTTTAATATAATAAACAATTACTATATTAAGTAAAAATTAAAATATAAAATTAAATTTATACATAAAAGAGGAATTCAAACAGATGGCCCGATTCACCCCACAATGGTGGCCCAATTCACCCCGCAATGGTGGTCCAATTCACCCTTTCAAGATAAGTCAATATTTATTTTGAAACTTAAATAAAACTATTATTATTAGAATTACATTACCATATTATTTATTTGTGTGCTTATGACCTACTATAGGGCCTTGATTTTCAGAAAAAAAAAAAAATTCCAAAAAGTATATTGGGGAAAAGTGGGGAGACGAAGTTATATGGCACCTAAAGTGGCCCACGTCATCCTGCCCGACGCTACTGGAGAGTGAAATGGAGAGCAACAAGGATGATATCTGGGTTTGAGGGTAAGAGTTATGAGGAGAGGCTTAAGGAGTTAAGAACATGTTTTCTGTAGAAACAATTTCTTAGAGGGGATATGATACAAGTCTACAAAATATTTACATCTATTGATAATACAGTGACCAATAAATTCTTTATAGTAATCAGTAGACCATGGATAGACCAGGGGGAATGGTAAGAAAATTAAGAAGGCATGCCATCTTGATATAAAACTCATTCAGTAATAGGGTTGTTAATTTTTGGAATGGTTTGTCACAGGAAGTTGAATGTGACTCAAGTGAAAAATATTTGAATATCAATAAATAATAAATATCAATGTATTAAAAATCCTGAAACACATTAAAACTATTTTTTTTATCCCTTCACAAATGAAATAAAGCCAAAAAGTTATGTATTTCATAGTGTTATTTTTTATATTTTTATTAACTGATTTAAACATAGGTATACATTTAAAATAGGCCTAAACATGATGGTAATGCAGAGGGATATCACCCCCAATTTTTATAAAAATCACAGGATATATAGTATATTATAATATATATATATATATTTTTATAAAAATAAGATATATATAATATATATATATATATATATATATATATATATATATATATATAATATATATATATATATATATATATACCGAAACGGGCAATTCGTCCCAAATCATTAATACTCAAAAGCTAAGGTTTATGGAGACTTTTTTATTTTTTTTTTCAAAATTTTTTTTTTTTTTATATTTTAATGCTATCCTTTGGAGTAAAAATTAGTATGGTTGTATTTGTATAGTATTATATAGGGATTAATGTTAGAATGCGATAAGGTGAACGTGCGGACGAATTGCCCCATATTTTGGGGCGGGCAATTCGCCCTTCAATTTCACATCCCTAAGAAATCCTCAATTAAAGTTTATACTTAATAATTATGATAGTCGATTTTCATTTCTTAAACATAATGGATTACAATATTAATTTAAGAAATTGGTTCTAAAACGAATAAAATGTTCGAGTGCGTTCGTTTTGTCAAACTGCAAAATCTTTAAAAAAAGGCTCGCTTAACGTAAGGAATTCCTTAATTCTGTAAGGTTGCTATTCTTTTTTATTCTTTATTATACAGAATTAAGGAAATTCTTTACGTTTGGTGAGCGTTTTTTTTTTACGATTTTGCTGCGATGTTTGACAAAAAAGAACGCAAACGCTGTTTGACAAAAAATGAATGCAAAACTCAAGCGTTTTAGGTATCTTTTTAAACATAATTGTATTACAATATTATTTTAAGAAATTGTGTTGAAAACTAATAAAATGTTCGAGTTTGCGTTCGTTTTTGTCACACTTCAAAAATCGCTAAAAAAATGCTCACCAAACGTAAGGAATTCCAAATTCTTTTTGTATTCTATACTTACACAGAATTTAAGAAAATTTTACGTTGGTGAGCGTTTTTTTTACGCATTTTGCGATGTTTGACAAAAATGAACCTGTAATGTTATTAATTCTGTAAGGTTGCAATTTCTTTTTTATTTTATATTACACAGAATTAAGGAAATTCTTACGTTTGGTGAGCGTTTCTTTACGATTTTGCGCTGTTTGACAAAACGCCGCAAGATGCTTTGACAAAAACGAATTGCAAACTCGAAGCGTTTTAGGCATATACGTTTCGTTTAAGAACCAAGCAAGAACGAAAACGGCTTAAGGTCTGGCCAACATCATCATCAGAGATCCCTTTTATCCTGCCGTGTGACTTGTTGCAGTTAAGTTGTGAACCATCTGCTGAAAAAATTTGTATTAGGTTATTAGGCCTAAGTTGGAAAAACTTTACCTACCTTTCTTGCTGTAAAAGGTGTCAAAAATTATTTTAAAAACATGATATTTCGGAAGCTGGAATAGATTAATTGCATTTACATTAATTGTAATGAAAATTTCAATGTGACCGAATTAGCCCCACGCAAATTTTTAAAACCTGGACCGAATGCCCCATGTTACAATTTTTATAAAAACAATATCTCTTCCTGAATGTACTCCATCGATTGCATTTAAGGTTATGAACTATTTTAAGTACTATATCTCTTTGTACCAATAATGTAGTACAATTATTGACCTTATTGATTCTTAGCAATAAGCCTAAAATTACCCGATTTATAGTGCTCAGAAAAAGAAAAACAAATCACAAAATTAATGGACTTAAATTAAAGTTTTCATAAAAAATTAATACCTAAGACATAAAAATTAGCATTATTTTGCATCTCTTAAAGATATATTTTACATCGTATAGGCTATTTTGAACCTGGACCGAATTGCCCCACGTGGACCGAAATTGCCCCACATGGGACCGAATTACCCATTTCTTACGTATATATATATATATAAATATATATATATATATTATTATATATATATATATTATATATAATTATATAATATATAATATTAATAATAATATAATATAATATATATATAATAATAATATACATATATAATATATATATATATAGCTTACCTCTAAAAAAATAATAATAAAGATAATGAAAATAATAAATCTCTTTAGGAAAAAAAAAAAGTTACAAACCTAGTTCAATATTGTTAAAAAATCCCATTAGACTTTCATTTTTGATCTGTCAAGGTTAGGTCTCAATTTCAGGCCCTCCAGTTCAGGTTATGAAAGTTTTGTTAGGATACACAAGAAAATCTATGTAGAATTAACAAATTCTTATCATGAACAGAAACTTAGGATGGCCCTAAAAAAGCGAGACGAGACCCAAATAATTTTTTATAAGAAAATCTATGGAAAAATTTTAAACTTGAGAGGCTGAATAATTCCTAAATTTAAATTATGTTTCATTTTTTTTAGCTTCATTAATTTTTGCACAGCTTCGTTTAGTTCTTAATTTTTTAGTATACCGGTAGATATATATAATAGATATATATATATATATATATAGATATATATATATATATATATATATATATATATAATATATATATATAATATTAATATATATATATATATATAATTTTTTTTTTTTTTTTTTTTACAGTTACCACCACCAGCTCACGCAAAGCCCTAATCTAGGAACAGGGGATATGCTCAGATTTTTGTCTGCAGCAAGACGGAGCCAAGAAGAGAAGGTAACAACACACACTCAGACGTTCGACCAGTGACAAACCTGGGTCTTTCGGCTTAGTTGGGAGAGTGCTCTAACAGCTGTGAGCTACCGAACGCCATTTTGGTGCTATGATCCATTCCTCTGACTTTTACAGCCGCGCGACTCCGCCGAATGTCCATTCCTCTTATAATAAATAACTAAATCAAAAATGATGTTGATCCATTTAATTAACTTTTGTAATATCAAAAAGAATCAAGATTAAAAATTTTGGTGCTCCTCCTATATTAAAATAGATTTTTAATTTTTTAATGGGTGTTTAAAATTTTATCAAATTTGTTAATTACCTATTTCATACAAAAGTTTCATCACCAGTCTGAACAAATGTTCTCTCAGGAACCATCTCCTTCACCAGCACTCAAACTTCTAATCCCTGATCGTTGCAAGCTCTTGTGTTTCTTGGTACTCTTCTCTTATTCTTTTCTTCTAAATCTTCTCTTTCCTTTTTCCACTCTCTTTTCAATGCGTCCCCAATTCTCCACTGCAGTCGCGTTCCATATATATAATATATATATATATATATATATATATATATATATAATATATATATATATATATATACATATATATAATATATATATTTAACTATATTATATATATATATATATATACCGTAAAAAAGTGATTAAAAGTTGAACAATTTTTTTTTTCGGCCTAACTATAACTTTTTTTATACTACTTGAATTTTCAAACTATGTTAGCCTAAATATATCTTAACTTTAGTAGTATACATACTTTAGATATGGTGGTCTTCGTTTTTTTTTGTTTTTTTTTTTCCTTTTTCTTCAATTTTTGTAAACACAGGCGGTGTGGGTAACTTTGAACAGGCCTTATTTTGAATGTTATATTTATATTTATAGGTTTCCATATTTATATTTATATTTATAAATGGCTTATTTGAGCATAAATATATGTAATTATGTACAATGGGAGAACTTTTTAACATTTAAGGGGCACAGGTACCACATCATCAAACACGCTCAATTTTTTGGTTTACCTCTCTAAACATTTTTATATAATTATTCCAATTCTCAAATGATTTTAAAGTAATTATGTCTTAAGTTGAGTAGTTTACATACCTGAGATATTACATCTTCATTTATTTTTTTTTATATTTTTATTTATTTATTTTTTTTTGAATTTATTTTTTTGTATTTTTTGTGGTATGGTATTATATTGTTGTTTCAACATCAACAGGCAAATTAGTGGGTATTGAGAAGGTTGGACAGCATCTGTGGAAGTATCTTTTTATGAACTGTAGATGTTGTCGGGTCTTTCTGCTTGTAATCCTCAATCATATTTCCCCAGGTGAGTTTTAGAGGATTGAAGAAACTTACATCAAAAGGTTGGGTTAATAAATAAATATTAAATAATAAAAACAATAAATAAATAATAATTTCTTTACTTTTTATCAAATTCCATTACTTTTGAAACACTTATAGAGCGTTCAATTTTACCCAACATGTTGTTCAAACTTACCAACCCCTACTTTAACACATAGTAACTTTGAAACCAAAAAATTTTTTTTTTCGCTATTAGTGGTTTTTTGATCCTGATACATAGCGACAAAAATTTACCAATTTTTATACTTTTTGAAAAATTCCTTCTGCCCCAATGGGTGAAGCATTTTTTGGCCAAATTTTTATTTTACATTTTTCCAGATAAAACCTAAAGTTAAAGGCAAGTGCTTTTACTTAGATAATACATGAAACCGCTATCCTTTAACATTCAAAATAAAAAAAAAAATCATCATTCTACACCAAATACTTTGTGAGTTATAACATGAAACAGGTTAGGGGGTCGATTTTGTTCAATGTTGTACCCCCGGTCAATGTTACCCAATATTACGGTATATATATATATATATACTTCATAATGTCTACTTTTCATCGATTTCGCTGCTGAAAATATTGGAGAAAATATTTCATACGGTTTCTTCTCAGCAATCTCGCTGAATCATCGCTGATTTCGTGTATTTCCACAAAAATCTGGTTGTTTTGAAACCACCATTTTTTCGCCTGATATTACTATAACACTTTTCTCCCTGTTATTTACTCTACATCCCTTTTTCTCCTCTTTCTATTGCAGTGACCTACTAAGAAGTAAGAAGTAAAGAAGTAAGTCATAATGGATGATCCCAATAAAGATTTTATGGGATCAGGAGCGGAAGCAATGCAAGCTTTCCTAGAGGAGGATAAAAAGAGGCAATCGGATATAGATTTTGGTACTGGAGTTAGTGCTAGTGTTAGGGATAGAGTTGACAATATGGCTCACGTAGACTATTCTGATGTAGGGGTAGATAGGGCTAGAAACGCTGATGTTAATATCACTAACATCGCACAGTCAGATACACATGAGGTCATGCCAATAGAGCAGGCCGAGGAATTAGTAAAAACACTGAAAAAGGATCTCGGAGTATTGAAAGAACGTAGATCTCAAAGGCTAAGGAACCCGGATACCACAGGTAAGTATGCTAGTCCGGTAAGTCAGCCAGCTCAGCAAGGAATTTCGGAGGAACGTCTCGTTGATCTTCCAGATACAATGCTCCAAGACTTTCCACATTTGAATTTGGATACTCCGGTGATCTCTCCGGAATTTTCTCGAACTAATGCTTCTCTTTTAGGGGAAGATATTCGGTATGAAACTTCACCACACGCAGATGGAATTCAACCACCAAGTGAACAAGATGGATTTCTTCGTTTTCCGCCACCAACAAAGGCTGAAACAATGCCTTTGCCTGTTCTAAGTTCGGAGGGTATCTCCCCCTCTGCTCTTCATCAACACCGACAAGTTATTTCTCCGGTAATAACCGCTGCCTCAGGTCTTCCACACTCATCGCAGAATGATTTTTCCACATCTCGGAATGTTCCTGCTCACTATTCCAGAAGGCCTGGTTTTATTCCACCTCAACCTCAACAACCTCATACTACGTATTATACAAACTACTCAGACCGAAGAGAACATCATATGGAACTGATTTCAGAAGCCATTGTTCTTTTAACACAGTTACTGAAGAACTCCCAGAAGTTGAAAGTCGTCGATCCTGGGAAATACAAGTATGAGGCAGACCAGGATATCCTTGAATATTTCGCTGATTTTGAGGCATATTGCAGCCTCAATTACCCAAACGCTCCTCAGCAATGGTTGCGATTGTTGGGTCGACAATTGGAAGGGTCATTCCTCCAATTGTATAAACTCATCACCAAGGATGTCCGGAATTATGCTTCTGTGAAAGATACCCTCATACGTTGGTATCACACAGAAGAAAAACGGAAAGACAATTATAGGCTTCAAGCCTACCACGCTGCTTACCGTCATAAGAACGAAGGCATACGTATGTTTGCTCTTCGTTTAGAGCAGTTAGCCCGTAGGGCATATAATGGCTTAGACATGCGCAAGCACAATTCTCTGCGCACCGCATTTATTCTTAGCCTTCCACCTTCTCTTAAGGAACGGGTAAATGAATATATTGTCCAAAGGGAACATAATACACGAGCACGTGTCGCGTGGGAGGATATCGTCAGCTTTGCTGATTCACTATATCAGCAGGATCAAGCATTTCCGACTCCTATTTCAGACGGACGACCAACTCAGAGCCCTATAAGGAAATCCCATATTTCGAACACAATCGAACCGCTGGATCAAGATTTGAATGAAACGATACGTATCGATGTCGTTCATCCTACCGGTTGGGTGGATACCTTGAAGGATGAGACCAACAACTATGGTAAAGGTCGCAAATCTCCTTCCTACAGTTCTAGAGTTGCTGATCCTAACGGAAATCAGTATAGCAGAAATACCAACCGGAAGGAAAGCAAATATTACAGAGATAATCGCCGACAAGATGATGACCGGAAGCAGAGTTCGTACAACTACAATCGCCATAGGACTACATATTCGCCTTCAGCACCCAAGTCCCGCGCAGAGGTAAGATGCGAATATTGTGATAATATTGGCCATTGTATGAAAGATTGCTACAAATACCTCGGTATTTGTAGTTATTGCCGGAAAAAGGGACATATCCGTACTGAGTGTCGGTCATATAGATCGCCACAAAAATCACCACCTATTTCCCGGCGGGTGAATTGTCCATTCTGTAATGGACCCCATCCCGGAATCAAATGTCCTTACAAAACTCCTCCTCGGACTGCAGATAATCGTCCAAGGTCATCACCTCAGAACCCCGCTCCTCAGAACCATAATTCAGGAGCCATTAAGAAGAATTCGTCGTCATCAAATGCTAAACTCAGAAACACAGCCCCCGCTCCAATGCCGAGGAATATAGACCGATCACCAGATAATCGGAAGGAAGAAAATCCTCGCTCTACTCGCAGATACCTGGACCCATGTGAATGGTGTGATTTATCCCATTATGAGGGCCAGTGCAAGGGTGTAAATGATAAGCCAGTTAGCCACGGCGCTGAAGCTTTAAACTGGCCACCTCCCCGGAAGTGAGTCATCCGGTGGAGCAAATTGAAGCTGACTCAGGAAACAACTCCAATAATGTAGAAACGCAGAAACTCGAAGGTCAATTAAAGACCATTCAGGTAAATTTGGTTTCGGCTGCACAGACTGACCCATTATTGGTTTCCGTTGCCTTCAGTCCTAATAGTTCCGGATATTACGGATGCATGGTCGATACAGGGGCCAGTGTGAGTCTGATTAGTTCTACCCTGGTTGCTGATCAACTTAAGAATGTGGAATTGCATCCATCGGCTGAAGTGGGAATTAAAGCCATAAGTGGATTGCAACGAAACCACACAGTTCCCATTACTTCATATGTTGAACTTCCACTTTATTTCTCCAAAACCTTTTCGAAGGATACTGGGTTCATGACCAAACCAATTCTCTTTTTCGTGGTCCCCACTGAGGTAATGCCGGAATTGATGGTCTTAGGAGCTGTTTCTTTGAAAGACAATGACTTATTGCCCGATTTAACTAATAGGGAACTTGTACATCGGGTAGGAGATGAATTCGAAGTCATTGCTTTGGATCATAGTTTGTCACTCCCTTTCTTTAGCTGTGTAACTACCCATTCTACTGTTCTTCCACCTTATTCGTGTAAGATGGTGAAAATAAAGGGTCCTACGGACAATTCATTATCATTGGTGGGTTTTCAGGGGGTTGACAATACAAAATGGCAACCTATTTCTGGTATTTTAGATCTCAGTACGCCGTCACAGGTTGCAGTAATGAATATAACAGGAAAAAACCAATATCTCCGGAAAAATACAATTATTGGAAAAGTAGTGGCTTTAACTGAAGAAAATCATTTCCAAGCAAATGCTTATACAGTACACGCTGAGTCCGATAATCGCTTTCAGAAAAAAGAAAAATGGACACCGGACAAATTAGCTGAGGAATTTTGTTTTGCAGACCTACCAATCAGTTCAACACAGAAACAGAAACTCGTACAACTACTAATGAATCACCAAGTTGCTTTAAGATTTGGTGTACCAGCGATGGTTGGGGTGGCTTTACAATATCACCCACTGCCATCGAAGTGAAGTACGCGGTGCTGTTGCGACTTCCTGTTCGACGATTTCAGGGCCTTTCGCTCAGGAAATTGAGCACATATGCAAGAATTTGCTTAGAACAAAATATTTACGTCTTGCAAGTCCCTTACTCGGCCCAGTGGTCAGTTAGAAAGCGCTGATGGTAAGTTACGTTTTGTATATCTGCCTACGGAAACTAAATAACGTACAAGACGGACTTTTTTCGCTCGTTGTTGCTGAACCTTAATTGATCATGATCTATAACATGTATGGTAATGTTTATTTCACCAATATAGATCTTGTCCGGTGGATATTACCCAGGTTCCATGGACGGACGATGGTGTGGAATAGCTTGCTTTTTTCCACCATTTGGCTTACGGATTGAGTACTTGAGATGCCATTGTGGGTAAAAAAATTTGGTCGGCACTTCAAAGGAGGTATGATGTTAGCTGTTTGCTGAGTTTACCATAGGGTCTGAAGTAAATGGTTTTGTACTTGACGATTATTATTGTTATGCAGTAAATGAATTTCGAAATCATCTGATAACTGTGGACAACAAGTTTTTCGCTTTGGAAAAATATATGGTTAGTTAAGCTTAAGCGAGTAGGAAACACGTCTTGTCGACAGTAAGTAGAATTATCTTGGTCACAATATTTCCGGAATATAAGGGTATCTACCTGGCGAAAAATTAAAAGGGCTTTAGATATTTCCTGTCCCTATGCAATGTAAAGACATTACGTCAGTTTCCTAGGTATGGGTAAAATGTTTTTTCTCACGCAGTCATATTCCCCTAACTGTTCGCTGATAAGCTAAACCTTGTCTTGTCAGAACGGTGGGAAAAAAGTAGCAATGGAACCAGAGTGTCAACAGGCTAATTTGATCACTTGAAAAAGGCCCTAGTGAACCCAGTTGTGTGGATTTTTCGCGAGCTATCTCTCCGTACATCGTTTCCGATGGGAACTTCATGTAGATGCCCTCGTGATTTTCGGAGCTGGTGCGTGCCTTTCACAAATACAAAGTGGGGAACGTAAACCTATTGCATTTATTTCTATGTCTTTTAATGGAGCTCAAAGGAATTATGGGGTTATCGACAAAGAGCTTACAGCACTAAGATGGGCCGTCAAATCATTACGACCTTTTCTTCGCGGAGTGAAATTTATTATTTTCACTGATCACATGCCCCTTATATACTTACAAAACATGAGTCTTGTCGATGGGCGACTCGCCAGGACCATGGAGGAACTGTACGAGTATGATTTCGAGATACAACATATTTCTGGAACCAAGAACGTTGTCGCTGACGCTTTATCTCGTTCCCCAGTTGAAGTTGATTCTGAACCTGTACCAGTAGATGCTTCATAGATTACATCCCTGAAGGATTTTCCCAAATTGAAATAGCAGGAGGAGGTGACTCCCTATATAAGTGTTTTTCGCTTTATTTGTATGGTACAAAAGATCGACATGCAGAACTACGGAAAGGTATCATCCAAGAACTCCGGAATCACCCTCAGAAATATAAGTTACAGGGTAGGCAAATCCAAAAGAGATTAAGATTACTTCAGATACCAGGACAATTGCCTCTTCCGGAAGTTCTTACTGCTTTTGCAGAAATGTATAAAGTAGCAGTTATGGTTTATTACAATAATGATCGACCAATTGTACATGGTAGTCAGTTTAGAGATCAAAGCTGTTGTTTAAAATGCCTTAGTGGCATCCACTACAATTACTTGATGCCGATGGCTGCCGAAACGCAAGAAGAAAATGATGACTCCACTGGAATACATCTGACGTCGCAGAAGGACTAGCTTTATTATTAGTTTACACGTAATCTCTATCTTCGGATAGTTTTCTCATGTTTTCGTGCAATCCTTCATTATCTATCTCGGATAAAGCCAGCTGGATTAATGTTTGGTTAATCATTATTGTAAAGAGAAGTTAAGAAAGCTTAAGTTTCAAAGAGTTGAAGTATCGTAAGTATATTATAGTCAGTCACTCCTAGTGCAGTCCAGTTACTCAGTCAGTCACTCAGTTCCTCAGTTCAGTATAAAAGGAACAGATGAACTTCAGGTGTAAGTCATATTGTTATAGGTTAGATAGGTTTAGTTTTGTTTTTCTTTGTCTATGATGACCGCGTCAAGTGAGATCCTGCTTGGTAAAGCAGGGTATTACGACAAGGTTATCAGGGTTATTATGTAATTCTCTCATTGCAGATTGTGTGAGCAGCTTCGCTGATGTACTGATGAAAGAAGGAGACTACACCCAAGATCAGAAAAAGTTGATTCCTTCACAGCTCTTATGCACAAGAAACTTCTCTCTGTATCCTTATTGTCATTATTGTCAATAATTTATTATTGAGAATAATGGAAGTACTGATTTCTTATGCCTTTAAGCTATTAGTTAAGAAAGTGTTATACTAGGTTTAGGAGAATAGATAGATATTTTAGTTCTGTATCCGGTTGAAATGTGGGGATGCGCATAAAGATGCCGAAATGCGAATAAGGATGTCAGAATGCAGATATTTAGAAAACTAATGTCATAATGTAAGGACATAAGGACTTATAGCCGCTTTCATAATTTCTGATTATTTTCCTTATCATTTTACATTTTACATTTCAAAGTTTATTCTGCCTTATACTAGTAAGTTTCAGCTATCACTCGCAGCCTCACTGACTACAGATATTCTTACACTCTATCAAAAATGGTTGATATTATTATGGAAATTTCTCCATCACACTTTATTTCTTTTATTGTAAATAAAATACACATGTTTACATACCTGGGCATATATAATATATATAGGTATGGATGCATCTGTATTTCTGCCTCAACCATCACAGAACAATTACTCAGAAAATTTGCAAAACATAACACAAATACATGCACGATAAAATGTATATTAAATTTTGTATTAATCTGTTGTAATTTATTTTCGCAGCTACTGTCTATTTCAAGTTTCTGAAGCGTTCCTTTTATCTCAAAGATCTTCATACATTGCCGACTTACTTGTCGTGGAATGCAGTGTGGTGGCAATCTTTAAAGATGAAAGAAGACTGATCTACCGATATGGAATATTACTGCAAACTGATTTTCATGTCGGAAACGTCAAATATCGTGCCTGTCAGCTAGAGTGGAAGCAAAGGGTTTATTATCCGTGATTTTGTACTTATCTTTTGGGTTTGACCACCCTGGATGGAAGAAGAGGAGAGGTAGTCAATGCTGAGGAATAAAATTCTTCAGGTGTCTTGAACAGTAACTGCATTTTCCAATTGACGGTGGTATCCGATCCATGACCCAAATCACCGACATAGAATGGAAGGCGATCCATTATAAAAGCTTTTTATCTCATGATTTCCGGCTCGATTCAAGATTTCTACGGCCTTTAACCAGACAATACGTGTTTTCGTAGGGATGGTGTTGAGGTTTCCGATCATTTTCTAAAAAATGATCCCATGCTGTCTCCGAGACATGAGAGGTACATTGCCATTTAAGTCCGCTCTATGGCTACTGGAATGGAAAGGATGTGGCATGAATCGCAGGAATTTTGGATTGGCCTTGCATAAGAATTGTGTTCGGGGGTTAAGTTGGGTTTCCTCATAATCTTCATTACTGGCATATGATACATACACAGTCGGGATTGAAATATAGCCCCACTAACGAGTGAAGATTATATTTCTTAGATAATTAGAGAAAATAGATGTACTCTTGAAAGTCGCACGATTGGTTATCCACGGGCTGGAGTTCAATCTCACGGGCTTTCTTCGTTTAAAATCTTTTATGGAGAAATATAGGAATGAATTTTCATTCCCCAGATCTTCTCACAGATCTTCTTCTAGATCCCACTCGTCGAGGAGTTCAAAAAGCTCCAGGAATAGTTCCAGAAGTTCTTCAGGCTCCGGTGAACATCGTGATCGAGATAGCCGTTCTTCTGCCTATAGTGAGGAACGCGACCAGATAATACAATCTGCGATCAGAGTGGTGCAGCCTTCGACTTCTACTACTCGTCCCAGTATGAGGGAGAGGCTGGTATTTCCCCAGACTTCCACCTCTTTCTAACTCGATCAGCTTCAAACATTTCAATGGAAACGGCTTTGCTGATTTGCCAACACCTTTCTTGTTGCTCAACATGGATGGAATTCAAAGGTGATTTTTCTATGATGATTTTGATCGGCTTACATCTGGGGTGTAAGCTGGAGATTTGTGTTTTTTTTCGAGCTATTACTATCACTGATGCTTTTTTATTGGTATTTCATGATTCACAGTCCTCAGACCTAAATCTCATATATTGCCCAGAGGTTTTATCTGCCACTATTGACATCAAGCTCAAATTGTGTCTTGTATCTATTCTCGATTAAGTTGTCGTTAGTAATTGTGTGTTGACACCACCGTACGTCAAAACGGTTGCATTCCTTTGACATAACGCACATGACCGCCAGAAGTTTCCAGATGGATGCCTTAACCCAGGAATTAAGCACCAGTATTCGGTGGGCTCAGTGGAGCAATTCAATGGAGGAAGATGATCAGAACACCAAACGCTTATTGTTTCAGCAATGGCGTAGAAATTCGCTGAGGATGGAAGAAACTACGAAAGAGTCGTGTCGTCATTTCTTATCCTGCGATTTCTTAGGGTTGGATGTTCTATGTTTTTGTTTGGTGTGTTGTAAAATTGAGTTTTTTCTCTGGAGTTTAGTTATTGCGTTTTTCGCTTGTTAGTTTTCTCTCTGAAAGTGTTATTTTACTTTTTTGGTGTGCCTTCCGTATATCACCTACCAAGCCTGCTAAGCTCTCCAACATCCTCATTGATTCCTCTGTTGTAAAAATGTAGGTGGGGGTTTAGGCTTGGTGTGGGGGGATATAATGGGGAGTACCATCCTTATATATGATGGTCCCATTATTAGTTTTTAGTTTTTCTGTTTCTCAGGAATATAAATATTAGGGTAATATTTATCAAAGTATCAAAGGTATTACGCTGATTTAAGTTTTGGTTTATTTATTTTATTTCATTTTATGCATATGTTTAATTCAATTATGTTCTTTCCCCGTACTTCTGGGTGATAATGTTTATCACCAGAAGTACTCAAAGTCTATTCTTTAGGTTGAGATGAGATATTGATTTATTTGATGATTTAATATATTCTGATGTTCCAAGTTATATTGTGTTTCTGAAAAAACATTAACTGTGTATAGTTTAATTATATAAATGGTGAAATAGTGAAACTGACAAACATTTTCCGAATTTATTATTGTGTTGAATAAACACCCAGTGACAGTGATAAATACGGGTGTCAGTTTATTATCATAAGTATTATAATCAGTGAAGTGCTCAACAGACAATCAAACTCTTTGTGTTGTGCACCCACCACAGATACAGTGAATACGAATTACACAGTTATTCATCACAATATAAGGAACAAGTAAGGATCGCGTTTAGTTGTGGTTCTAACACAAATTAGTAATCAATATATCATCACTCAAAGTTCTTTTATTTATAGATCCGTCCAGAACTTCTCCAAAGGAAACGACAAGCCCAAGACATACAAGCTCGTCGAATTGGGTAAGATTCTTAATGCAAACACCTTTTGATTTGATTTCACGTAAAGAGATTTATAAGACATTAAAATTGTCTTCTCTTTCAGGCTTTTATTCCTGGGTTATTCATTTTTGTTTCCGGTTTTTATTTTTGGGTTCCTGGACTTCACATTTTAATCTTTGGGTTAACTAATCTTGGGTTCTTCTTTTTAATTTTGGGCTACAAGATTACATCGCTTCTAATCTTGGAATCACAGACTTCTACTTCTATCTTTGGGCTATTCACAGTCACGGACTTCTTCATCTTTTTGGGCTGCTTCATAAACTATTTCAGTCACGGATTCTTCTTTTTCGGATTGTAGGAGTATTTCAAAACTCCCCAAAGTTTACGTCGTCCATACAACAATTCTTACTGTGCAGACATCATTTCATCTCATCTTTTCTAGAATACTTTTGATTTCAGTTGCTGTATTTCCTATCTCATCTATCTCAGAAGATCAACTTTATTGAAATCACCGTCTTCATTATTTCGCTGATAAATTTTTGTACTGATTAAACTCTGAGGGATTTATTTCAATCTCCTATATATCAGTGGATTTATTTCAATCCACTATAGTCTCAATAATTCACTGTCTCTATGATTTCATAGAATATTCTTTTGCACACATTTTATATTGTGTAATAATCTTTTGGAAAGTAAAGTCTCAGTTTTACACTTCTTTTATTATCCCCGCGTTCTTTTGGTTATTCTTTTTTAATATTCTTATATAAGGTTGTCGCTGTCTCTGTCTTTACCACCACTCACTCAAGATTCCATCTGGTTGTCGCTGTCACTGTTTTTACCACCACTCACTCAAGATTTCATCATCTGACCACAATTGACGATGCGCAACACCTACACGCGATGATGCTAGACAGGCGAAGTAGTTCCACGACAACTACCCACTGATAGATTAAGGCCTTTTCAGCATACGACTGGGTTTTATTCAGCACATCTCAG
>JABUQX010013993.1:0-7500 GCA_015478945.1 Trachelipus rathkii
GTTGTACTTCGTTCATTCCCTAAATTTGGGTGTTTAGCCGTTTTCGCATTTATCATTGAAACGCTTTCGCGTTTTCGTGCGCCGCGCTTCACTACCTTGGCCTCACACTCTATCAACCTACGGTTTTGGAGGAATCCACCATGTTATTGTCGTTGTTCAATAAAGTGTCTTCGCGTTCTTCAACCTTTTACCCTTCCTTCGCCACGTACCTTGTGGTACGTTAATTTTAATTTAGTAGTATATATATATATATATATATATATATATATATATATATATATATATATATATATTATATATATATATATATATATATATATATATATATATATATATATATGGTAGATTTCCAAAAGTTAACCGAATTAGTCATTAACGACAGGACATAGGTTTTCGGAGCCAACTAAACCCTTTTTAGAGGCTTCGGAGTCGAAAATCAAGTTATAGTCCGACATGATTTGGATTTTCCTTAACTTTGTAAGAATTTATCGCTTTAGGTAACAAATTATTGCATGCGACGGTATTTGTCACACTCTTACCACCTCTATACCACAAGTAAATTCAAGTCAATGGTCGACATGCTTACCGAATTTCCTTAACTTTGATGAATTTTAACGCTTTATGTATCGAATTATGGGTTTACAGCATTCTTGGAATCTATTTTAAAGAAAGAATGAATAAAATCAGTTTTTTAGATGGCTGAGCAAAGGCTGAAATAAGTGCCGGAGTCAAACTTTGAAATAAACATATAATAAGTCAAGATAGGTGTCATTATATATGTTTTCAATGATGTAGAACATGAATAACATAGTTTCAGAACTCTCAAAGGTGTCCGAGAGGCCCCAATGGTGGGGTTTGCGGGAGGTTCATACGAAAAAGATGAAATAAATTAGAGTACATAGAGTTTATAGCTGATGTTGGAGTAGGAGTCAACTCGACTCCGACAAGGAGTTAGAAGAATGGTGAAGGGGATGCTTGACGGAGTACTGCAGGGTTTGAATCAAAACTTGCATTAGACTTTTGTAATGTATGTTATATCAAACCTTACGTAAGGATACATGTAGAGCTCGTATACATAGAGTCCCAGATTTTATTTCATACTGATACATTTTATTTTAAAAAACCTGTTTCATTATTAAAGTTTTTGAAAAACATAAAATGTTTTTCTGAAAAAGTTGTTAAAAATTTTAATAAAAACATGCTTTTTATCGACCCTAAAGCAGCAAAGCAGTAGCGCGAGCAGCCCTTATGGGGCCTCTCCCATCCTGCTATGCTTTACTGCTTTACTGCTATATTGCTTCAAGTCCTATCTGGACCCACATTTTACGAATATACCTTCATAATATATATATATATATATATATATATATATATATATATATATATATATATATATATATATATATATATATATATATATATATATATATATATATATATATATATATATATATATATATATATATATATATATATATATATATATATAGTATACTACAAATGAAATTTTCGAGAAAATAGCGAATTAATTCTTGTTTCAAAATTTGAAGGTGATGCAATATATTGAGTTGAACCTCTGATGTAATGCTAGAATAGATTTGGTTATCAACAAAGGATTTCAGAGTTTAAAGGGCAAATAATTCTTTGCTTGAATTTTGTCAGCCCACAGACCTATTTTGCAAAGAAACGAACGCAGTTTCTCTTCAAACACAAATATGTTTACCATGCTTTAGTATTTGTTATTCTCAGAACCTTTCAACTGCAAATTTAGATTGTACAAATGGGTGAATATCCACGAGATAGGCAAGACGCATTCCAAATTTTGGTTCACAAAACTGCTTCATCAAAGCGGTCATTAAAATATTAAATATTAAAAAATATTAAAATATTAAAAAATATTAAAATATTCAAAATACCTTCAATTCTTCTCTTAACTCAAACAAGCGGCTCAACATATTTTCTTTCGAAGGCCAACAAACCTCAGTGTGAAAAAGTAGCCTTGCTCTGCGTCTCAGTCAGCTCACAATTTTTTGAAAAGACTTTTAATAGAGGCACTATATTTTGCAATGTTTACCAGCTTTATAGCCACTTTAATTAGGTTAGGTCTTCTGGCAACGTTTAAGACGATAGTGCTTGGCGTTGGATGATACAGTGTGCTGTCAGTATGGAAGAATTCTTCTCTTTTACCAAAGCTGCCAAACCCGAGCGTGAACCGAGCATCGCTGGAACACCATCAGTACAAAACCCAGCAAGGTTTTCCCACCTCAACCCAATTTTCTCGAAGTAATCACAAATTACTTTCATAACGTCCTTTCCTTTCGATGTAGCTTACAATTGTCGTGTAAGTAGAAGCTCTTCTTTGATTGTGCTGTCTTGGCCTAAATATCGAACAAAGACAAGTTATTGAGAACATTGAGCAACATCAGTGCTTTCGTCACATTGCAGAGCGAAGCAGGGAGAAATTTTTACTTCACCCAGAAGTTGATCTTCAACGTCTTGTGACATTTTTTCTACTCGAGATTTCACTATGTTAATCGACAGAGAAATCTCTTGAATATTCTTTATACACAGGAATTAATCAGTAGTCATTTTCTATTTTTAACAAGGGAAAAATTTCCTTCACCAGTTAGCAGCATGGACCAGTAAAGAGCATCTCACGGACAGCGTTTGAACTCGGACCACTGGTTGAGAACCACTGCTCTAGTCTCACATCCATCCAGAACATTTGGAACAAACATGAACTCATAAAATCCTACTTTTGCCTTCGCAGATAAATTACCCTATTTCCATATTTCTCACAGACTACTTAAAACTCTTTCACCCTTTGCAACTCCATGATTAATTTTTCTTTCATATCTTTGAAACGTATTCCCTAAGAACCTAAAGATTACTACTAAGCTTTCCCATCTACATTTTTGTCTACCAACCATGAATGATCTTCATCTTCTTTTTGTTTTGAACTAATTTTCATACATTTGCTTCTACCAGGATTAACTTTAAGTCCTTTTTCTCTTGGCACACTCGTTCAAACTCAAAATCCAAATCGGGAATTTTTATTTTTAATCTGTCACCAACAGAGTATCGTCAAGAAATACTTAAACACTGATTTTCCAATTACTTCATATAGAAACAAATTAGTTTTTTTCCAATCTCGTCCACAGCCTCAACTCCACGTTATCCATAGAGTTATTAAATAAAAATAGAGACACAACACAACCCTGTCTCGGACCAACTTATACTTTAAACAACCTCTTTTTCCTCCTCTGAATTTTAACGCTAGCTTTTCTGTTCCTAAAATGCTTTAATCGCATTAAACAGCATTCCATTTACTTCATGACCATCCAATAATCTCTCTCTCTCTCTCTCTCTCTCTCTCTCTCTCTCTCTCTCTCTCTCTCTCTCTCTCTCTCTCTCTCTCTCTCTCTCTCTCTAGACAAGCTTCTAAGAGGTCTCTCTCTCTCTCTCTCTCTCTCTCTCTCTCTCTCTCTCTCTCTCTCTCTCTCTCCTCTCTCTCTCTCTCTCTCTCTCTCTCTGTAGCATGCCTTTCCAAATCAAAAGAGCATACAAGAACGTCTTTCTTCTTTACTGAGCATTCATTCTCTTTCAGCATTTTCTAGGTAAGCAACTAATAATCCACACATCTTTGAAAATCCCTAAAACCAATTGTTCTCTCTCAATCTGTTTAGCTGTAATACTTTTACTCGTCGATAAATTTTACCTACTACACCAAATATACATGTTTCACTGTAATTTGAGCACTCCTTTTTGTCGCTCTTACCCTAATAAATTGGAACAAGCCAAAAGTCTTGTCAAAATAGTGGTTTTGCGAACCTATCCGAGCAAGCAGTGAATAATCACATCAGCCAGTCCACGACACCATTACCACTATTTTTTAACATATTTACTTGTATAGCATCCAAACTTGAATACTTTCCTTCGTTGGTTTCTTCAAAACATTTATGGTTTCATTCTTTGTAATATGTCCTATATTTTTACTCTTAATCTCATCCTTCCTAATATTCTCTTCTATTCTAAGAATTTGTTGTCTTTCTTTCTCCTCTTTTACTCTTTCAGCATTTAGTAATTATGTGAAATATTTTTTCCATCTTTCATCGACTTTCGTATCCTGAACTATATTCCCAACTAAAGCCTTTACACCGGTAATTTCTCCATCCCTTTTATTTCAAACCTTGTTCATCTCTTACAAATATAGCTTACTTCTTTCCCGATACCACTAAGGAGCAAAAGTTTTGTTGCTTTGCTACCAGCTCCATAATTTGGGTTAGAAAAATTCAAATTTGTTTCTGGTGTTTCTTGGTAAGCTAAAGTTTTGCCTCTGCTCACGGAAAAACGTTAAAATAATTGCAAAAAATGTGACATTTTTCCAGTGAACAGATTCGAAACGGTCTAGTTTACCCAAAAAAAATGATATATATAAAAAATGAGTATCTCCCTCAATTATACGTACTCTGATAATTTCATATTTATAGGACAAATTATAAAAAAGGCATCGCAATTTTTCATTGATGGAATGAAAAAAAAATTATATACTGTATTTATTTCTTTTCATAAAGGAAAAATCGCGATATATATTTTACTATGCATTTGATCAATATGAAATTTTCAGAGCATGTATAATTTGTCAAGATACTTATATATATATATATATATATATATATATATATATATATATATATATAAATAAATATATATATATAATATATTATATATATATATATATATAAATATATATAATTATATAATATATATATCAATCCAGCTTCTAGTAGATGGGAATTTTAGTTTGAGGATAAAAAGTAGCACCAGGGCCTTTGACATGGAGAACACTTTATTACACTATCAACGTTTCGGAAAGCACAGTTTCCATCATCAGGCTAAAATATATAGAACAATAATTACAAAACTAAAAAACTTAAGTGTAACAGGTATTTACAACTTATTAATATAAACAAAACAAGATAGTTCTATATATTAAACATTAATATTTAACGGTGTTATTATAAAGAATACAAATGAAGCGAGCTTGGAAATGAACAATAATCTGGTAACACTTTGGCTTAAATTTCTAATTATATACATCGAAATCCATATAACAATTCAAAAATTAACAATAGGACTAACTATATTAAATTGCAATAAATTATCAACGGACAGATTGAACTTGGAGATATCGAATAATACTCACAATTTAACGTTTTAAAAGGTTGGTATCGGACAAAATACTATGGTAACTCATTTGACGGGTTAAAAGAGCAGCAACTTGTATGGTCCGCTGTCACTGTTCAAAGAAGGTTTCGTGTTGGCAATGTGCAAGGTTTCTAAAATATGTAGGTTGGTTGTCGATTTTGTTGGTAAAAATAAAAAAG
The DNA here is from genome assembly GCA_015478945.1 of Trachelipus rathkii. Taxonomy (NCBI): domain Eukaryota; kingdom Metazoa; phylum Arthropoda; class Malacostraca; order Isopoda; family Trachelipodidae; genus Trachelipus; species Trachelipus rathkii. Next base: position 5,388 of record JABUQX010013993.1, read on the forward strand.
TCCCCCACAGATTTTTCAACTTCCATTTATAGAAAAAAGACATTCACCGGCCTAGGTATTAATTTTTTCAGTCATATTCCTTTAGTTTTTAAATGTAATAGTATCAGGACTTTGATCTTCAGATCTTTTCATCTAACATCCAATTACAGCCTAATGCACTTAGATTTCAACTTTCTACTAGACTTTTTCAAACTCAATTTTTTCCCACCTTCTCTTATTCATAAATACATAAAAGAATTGTTATCCTCCAAATTTGATCAAAAACTCTTGACTCTCACTGCCCCTAAGCTTAAACTTTATTTACCTTTACCATACTACGAACACATCCATATAAAACTACGTAAGGACCTTAATCACTGTCTAATGAATTTTTTCCCACAGTTAAATATTATTCTGACCTTTAACTCGTCCTTTAAAATAGCTTCCTTTTGCCATCACAAAGAGGGTATTCCCACTGTGCTTCGCTCATCTCTTATCTATAAATTCACATGTGACGGCTGTAATGCCGCCTATGTTGGCAGTTCTGCTCGCCAGCTCAGTGTGAGAGTTGATGAACACAAGGGGGTGTCTTCCCGCACAAAACTACCATTCAATTCTCCAGCCTTTTCTGCAATAAGAAACCACTCGCACGATAATGACCATCCCTTTAATTTTTCCAATTTTTCAATACTGTCCCAAGCAAAATCGACAACCAACCTACATATTTTAGAAACCTTACACATTGCCAACACGAAACCTTCTTTGAACAGTGACAGCGGACCATACAAGTTGCTGCTCTTTTAACCCGTCAAATGAGTTACCATAGTATTTTGTCCGATACCAACCTTTTAAAACGTTAAATTGTGAGTATTATTCGATATCTCCAAGTTCAATCTGTCCGTTGATAATTTATTGCAATTTAATATAGTTAGTCCTATTGTTAATTTTTGAATTGTTATATGGATTTCGATGTATATAATTAGAAATTTAAGCCAAAGTGTTACCTGAATATTGTTTCTTTCCAAGCTCGCTTTATTTGTATTCTTTATAATAACACCGTTAAATATTAATGTTTAATATATAGAACTATCTTGTTTTGTTTATATTAATAAGTTGTAAATACCTGTTACACTTAAGTTTTTTAGTTTTGTAATTATTGTTCTATATATTTTAGCCTGATGATGGAAACTGTGCTTTCCGAAACGTTGATAGTGTAATAAAGTGTTCTCCATGTCAAAGGCCCTGGTGCTACTTTTTATCCTCAAATATATATATATATATATATATATATATATATATATATATATATATATATATATATATATATATATATATATATATATATATATATATATAATATAAATATATATATATATATATTATATATTTTATATATATAATATATATATATATATATATAAATATCTATGTACCCAACCGTTTTTCCGATGTTCACGGGTAAAAATTCGATTTTTATTTTTTGCAATTTTTTTAATGTTTTTTTTTTTTTTGCGAACAGTAGACAAAACTGTAGCTAATATGACTTTAGGAATCAACTTACAAACTTGAAGCAAAAACAGGTGTCATTCATATGCAACAGAAAAATAAAATTAAAAATTGTTCCCCAATGTAATTTGCAACTATCTCCCATTCCACCTTTCATCCGCTCTTCTCTTTACAGTTATTACTTCCCTTTTCATCTCTATTTTGTAACCTTTTTCTATTCTTCTCATGTTCCTTTGTTATTAATAACCAAACATCTTGCAAAAAATTAAAAACTCTTCCTTTTAAAATAAAGTAACCACTTTGTCACTACACCATTTGCTACCATCTTATTCTTTAGCTTATCCACCAATCCTTTTTTCACACTACAAACTTAACTTGTCTTGAAGCCATCACTATTGTTTCCATTGTTTCCTTTCCATTCGCTTTTCACTATTCCCTACTTTTCTGATAATAATATTTTGCCGAATATTTTTCAATTTCTAATAGCTTTATTATTGTAATTTCTACAAAACAACTTCTTTTCTTTTACCAAACAATGATCGGATATACCACCTGCTACTTTTCCCAAAACGTTGACATCTAACAACCAAACTTTCTTCATTTGTTTTACACATACATATTAAAGCAA
>JABUQX010013994.1:0-45000 GCA_015478945.1 Trachelipus rathkii
TTAATATATATATACTATATATTTAATATATTATCATATCATATATATATTATTATATAATATATATATATATATATATATTATATTATATATATATAATAATATATAATGTATATATATAATATATCTTTAATTATATATATATAATATATATATATTAATTATAATTCTATATGACATATATAAATAGTATATGTTACATGCAAATTTGTATCTATAATATATATATATATATATATGCAGTTGAGGGCAAGTAGAAATCAATGCACCTAAGATCCACCGCGGGTTCAATATATATTTACCACGGGACAGAGGGTAATATATATATATTATATATATATATAAATATATATATATTATATATTATTATTCTTATATATATATACTTATATATATATATTATATTATATATTATATATATTTATATATTATATATATATATATATATTATATGGAAATATACATTTTGAAAGATGTAATTAATATTATATATATTTACAACCTAACAACACACACACACACACACAACAACACCACACACACACACACACACACACAGATTTACTTTACACACAGATTTACTTACACTCACAAACAGATTTACTACACACACACCACACAGGATTGGCTTTGTGTTACTTTCACATTATGAGGTCAACCACATATTTACTACACCACACACAGACTTTACTTATACACACTATGTCAACTTATACACCATTCACTATGGCACTTACACACACCGATTTACTTACACACTTACATTACCCATTTAGGACACTGTTACATTCAAACCATAGACACTTACAACTATGACCACTTATACACACTTATGTCCACTTATTACACACATACACTGAGGCACTTAATACATCTTTACAAACGCACACTATATAAACACACCAACTAGTGACAAATCTACATTTAATACAACACATTCACTATTGACACTTACATTACCCATAGACAACACTTAATTTACACTTATACACACGTTACACACGTACAACCAACCCTCTGGTCTTCCATGGGTCAATTTGGGCCCACCCTGATTTTTGGCCATCCTTAATTTTAGGCAACCTAATTTTTATCGATCCAACCTTTTGGAGTCTTCCATAGGACAACTTGAGAACCCAATAATTTTCGGTGCAACCCTTTTGTATTCTTACGTACAATTGTTGGCATTGTAACTTTTTTTGGACTTGTAGACTTTTTTGATGGCTTTGATGGTTCCAAATCATCGTAAGAAGTATCTAGATGATGTTCTATTATTTGTTCTTGATTATTTCTAGAGTATTAGATGAGTGGCCAGGTGGAGTTGCCAAGGTGAGTTGCCAATGAGTGCAATGAGTGCCAAGTGAGTGCAGCATAGTGCCAAGTGAGTGCCACCTAGTGCCACATAGTGCCAACTGAGTGCCCACCTTTTTTTCAAGCCTTTTCTAGCCTCCCCTGAAGCCTAGAATAGCCCTAAAATTGGTGTCTACCCCTATGTTATAAGGGTATGAGTATTCGATTTTGGTGGAATATTACAAGCTGCTAGGGATATTTCCTACTTATTGAGTTAGTATTTTTCTAACACTTTTACTCACATTCCCACTATGACAGTTATACACACTATGACACTTTTATAAGCACTTCACTGCTCCCAAGGACACTGTTACACTCAACCCATATTACACTTACACGCACAACCTCACACACACAGATACCACTTACACTTTACCACTCACACACCTCTTATATCTCTTTACTTAATACTTTTTAACTTTTATAAATTTTTAAAAATATGCTATGTAAGAAGAAAAAGCTCAAAGTGCCTGATACTATAACTCATTTTTTTATCTTTTACTACAAATTGTACGGAACTTTTATTAAAAACATGATTAATACTTTTACATATACTCTAAAAGCTCTATAAATCAGTTAAAATCATATAGAGGTTTTATTACCTAACACCTAAGGGATGTAGGTATATGCTTTTGTTTTTTTAACTGTTTGTACTCGCTTACTACTCATGTTTTTACTGCTATCTATACTTCAACTGCTTTAATCTAGCTTTAACTATCTGCTTTACTCGTTTTCTAACTCTCTTGCATATTTACTTGAGCTCTAAGAACTCATATACTTATTAACTCTCCATACCCTTTAAAGCAGTAAACTCAGTATAATTCCAATCACTGGTAGTTTTACCTCCGGATACACCTAAGGGTATTAGTATGCCTTTTTGTTTTACTTGCCTTTATCATGCTTTAACTTTCTGCTTTGAACTGCTTCTAACTTATATCTCGTTTTATGCTTTACTATTAAAATACTTCAACACTAATTTATTAACATCCTCTATACATAACACTTCTCAAGCAGTTAAAACTCCAGCTAATTCTCTAAATAGAGGAGTTACCCTAACACCTAGGTGATTATATGGGAATTGTGGCTAAATGATCTGTTTTATCCCATGCTTTATGACTGTGACTCTTTTTAAACTATTTACTGCTATTTCACCTTGATTAAACCTCACACTCTGGCTTACTGCTTTTACTTAAAACTCTAACATCATCTACATTACTATAAAGCAGTCTAAATCCTCAGTACTAACCTCATAATAGAAGATAGGTTTAGTTACCTTAGACACCTACGGGATTAAGTATCGCTTCTTGTTTTTACTGCTTTTATCTGCTGTTATAATTTCTGCTCTACGGTACTTAACCTTTCTGCTTCTCTACTGGTCATTTTAACTTCATGCCGTTACTGTTTAACTTTTCTGCTTTAACTTGTTTAATACTTTTCTGCTTTTGAAACTCATATGTTTTACAGTTTTAACTCGTATATTATATATATATATTGTTTCTCTTTTATATTTTTTATTTTGTTTTAATTATAACTTTTATATTAATATACTTCTTTTTATTTTTTATTTTATTTATTTATTATTTATTATTATTTTATTTAATTTTTAATTTACTTATCAATTATTTATAATCCTATTATTAAACTTAATTTTACTTATTGCCTTTTGTTATTTTAATTATTATAGTAACACCCACACCCACACATCCACACACCCAACAATACAATACACACACACACACACACATACACCACACATTAAGGAAATTTATTCGTCACAAACCCAAAATTTACCCTATTCTTACATATCATTTTTGCATTTACAAAGTTTACATTTTATAATAACTTAATAAGTATTATAGGGTAAACTTTCGGTACATGCAATTTTTATTTATGACCTGAGTTGTTCATTATTTACCATACACTCACACACAGATTACTTACACACACACACATAAGATATATATTTACTACTTACATACACACACACACTTACCACAACACTACACACACCACAACAACACCTGATCTAAAAGTATATCAAGAGTTGAACGTATTTAAATTTATAAAACATTTATTAGTTTTTAATTAAACACGTACATATATTTATTACAAAACATTGAAATATGAATAACTTCATCAGCTTTCCATGTTTCATTGATTCTTTGTAAAATAAATTCTAACCGCCTAGCTATTAATCTTTCAACCAATATGACAAGTGAAGTGAGAATTATATTATTAACGTGTTTAAATACTTTTTTCGTTTATAAATTTATAACTATCAAGTTTAAAATTAAACTTTATTTACTAAATTTTTTATGAAATTTATATTAAAAATACATATATATTTTTAACGTAATAACTTAAGTAGTGCAATAAATCAGTTAAATTCAGGTAAGACCAGCCTCACTTTAGACACCTCCACTCTACATCAAGCTATAATATGCGCATACGTCTTTTTCTTAATTTGACTTATGCTTATATATATATCATATTCTTTTTACTTCTTTCAGTAAGTTTATAAAAATAATTAACAATAATATATAGTCTTTTCCTCTTAATGATAATAGAATAATAAATGTACTTTTTTTTTCGCTCCACAGTTACCAAAGCTTTTTCATCTTTTAAATTTATCAATATATATTTAACATTATACCACTTATATAATTATAAAAATGTATATTTATATATAACTAATATAAAATATCTTTCAAAGTTTATAAATAATTTTATATAAATTATTATATATTATCATAATTATTAATATTTAGTACTAATTAAATATTAGTATTTTATTACTGAGACAACACGAGAAAACACAACATCACGCACTCCTTACAGATACGAACTGACCTCCTTCTTTGTGTAAAATGTGTTGAGGATAATCCTTTTTGTATTCCGGGGCGATTTAAGCCCTAATTCCAGTGAGTCAAAATATATATTTTCTAATAAGCTATGACCTTTTTCTGAAAATATGTAGTATTTAGCAATAAACTATACAGTTAGGTCCTTAATTTTTAGGCCTAAATTTTAAGGATTTAAAGCCTTTTTGGTAGAACGTCTAATTTTTAAATCCTTAATTAACCAGGTCAAATAATTGGTAATATCCAGTTATTAGAACAAGTAGTAAATCATTTATATTGTAATTTTTATTAAATATATATTTCAATAACTTGAACATGCTGTGATTCCATAGCGGCATGTCCGCTTAAGGAAAATTTTCATGAGTGGGGCTCACTAAAAAGACTTTTATATAATTATATATATTATTATATATATATATATATATTAATTATATTAATATATATATATATATAATATTATATATATAATATACAAATTTCATTTTATCTATATAACTGGTATATATTAGAATTAAATATATATATATATATATATATGCTATATAATATAATTAATATATATATATATATATTATATATATCAATATATATATAAATATATATATATATCTATATATATAATAATATATATATTATATATTAATACTATAATATATTATTATAGTATATAAATTATTAATAATTATAATAGTATATATATATATATATATTAATATATACTATATTTATGGGGTATAAGTATATATCATATTAATATGCGAAAAAGAAAATATATAATATATATATAATAAAAATAATAAAAAATAATATTAAAATAAAAAATATAAAAATAACAATAATAATAAATATATATATAGTAAAATAAATAATTAACAATATAATTATAAGAAAGGAAATATATAAATATTTGATTTATTAGAAAATAAAATTTATAATAGTTGTCTCTTTTCATTGTGAATGTATAATTAAGAAATATGTATATTATTAGTGTCAATAAACAAGGTTCCTCCGAAACAGGGCTCTTTTTCAAAGGATGCCAGGGGAGATAAAGATTAGCATTTAAATGGTACATAAATAAACAGTAAATCTATTAATTTGCGATAAATCGGATAATTAACACAATTTCATTCAATTTATTATCTATAATGAAATACATCACATTTACTGCACATAGAAGAAATAATATTACACAGGAACCGTTCGTACCATAAGCAAGTGAAATAGCTAACCTACGGTTTAAATCACCCCAATTGTTTTGTGAAAACCATGAGCTCTCCCACGTGTAGCCAAATACTGGGCCTTCACGTATTTCTGCTCTCGCCTTGAATTTGCGGACACGTTCAATTTACCGTTGCTCGTGTGCCGATAAATTGTGGCACAACGATGACGTAATTATGCTGAGCCCTTTAAATCTTCCCTAGGGTTAACTATTCTATACTCCTGAGTAGTTATTGCTTGTTATAAACCCAAATGTTTCTACTGGTGACACCATCAAAGGAAGGAAAATTACCCTAAATTAGCATATTCGGGTTCTGGAGGAGCCGCGCCTATATGAGGGTAAAAGGTACTGTCACCTCCTCGACCTATTCTCAAACCTGGCCGTGGATAAGTAACAGTGTTTCAAATAGTTTTAACGAGCAACTCTATTCAAAATGTAGCATGGTAGCACTCGTTACGGTGCTATCGATAAAACCTAATTTTTCCGATCTTAATTATATATTACTGGGCACGGTCCTCCTACTAGATAGTGTTAGGCAAGTCACTGTTTTCACAGATAATTAATTGGCCGCTAATAACGTCTTCACAGATAAGCCTAGTGGTTTAAAAAAGAATGGGCCTATTAAATGGTTCGCCAACAATTCCTGAACCCATAACATTCAAGAAATACTAGGTGTTGATGGGCGGCTTTTCAAACATATTTTAGCATGTGATAGTTCTTCATCAGCCCATTATAGGATTGTTTATATAGTATTATATTATGATAGATTCGATATGGCGTCATCTGGTAAAAAATTGCCTCAATCTCGTGTAGGAAGCAATATTCTGAGCTAGAATTTGCTGTAAGGTTGAATTGTTACTGCAATTTCTCGGCCCTGTTTTACATCCACTATCCAGACACCAATACTATAACTCTTTATGGCAGGAAAATTGTTAGTTAACAATGTATGCCTCGCACTTTCGTTGTGGATGAATGTGTGACAGGGTATCAAGAATCGGTTTTGTGAATTCTTTCATAATATATAACCAATTGAAAACCTTCTCAAATGATACCTTACATTTAGTGTGTATCGCTAATGAGCAATCTTTCTTGGTTTACTTGTTTGCATGGTACATTGTCCTCAAAGTTCTTGGAGGACCTAATCTCTTCGAACATTGGAGTTTGATTGCTGTTGCGAGGCTGCCTCACCGTTTCAATATAGTATAAGTTTTTTAAAAACTTTCCTGTTTCTTCTAAAGACGTTTGATGGATGAACAGTTGCAAAACATTAATTATGTATGGCGGTGACTACGGAGACACTAGATTATATATGTAAACCATTTACTTCAATAGAGCCGCCAATGTGCACTGCTGGATAGAATAAGCTCGTATCGTAAGACTAATAACGTGATAATAAACAAATATATGTTAGCATATTTTCATTGATTTGTGTCAATTCATTTTGAAAATATGATCATACACTTGAAACACAGTAACATTGACGCGAACACGGACTAGTGATATGTTTAAATTGAAGCGAGATACGTGAAACTAGTAATATAACAGGAGTAATCTTTCCTTAGGTAACTTTGTGCTTATTTATATGAAGGGAGAGATGTGGCACTCGGGAACGGGCAATTGAATATCTTCAGAATATGTCCACATAAGTTTCATCACCTTGTTATCTTGGAAACTAGGGCGTTATTCGGTGTGAAATGGTTATTGACATATTCCTTATATTATGCAAGGAATTATCATATCTGATTTTTTCGCAATATTAAACGACACCTATATATATATAATATCATATTTACTCATATATATATTTATAAGTAGTATATATTATTAATATACTATTATTATTTATATATAGTACTAATATCATATATATACTGTCTCATATTACGTAATACTATTACCTATATCTCTAATATACTATATATTATAATATATCATATTATTATATTAATCTATATATATCTATATCTACAATATTCAAACATTTAAATATGCGGAGTTGGTTTATTGCAACACAGAATTTTATAATCCCGAAGTTGAATCGGGCTTGCGCTACAACGACCCCCAACTAAATTAAACTCTTCGTTGCGGCGCACGCTTCGGTGGAGCTAGGAGGTAAGAAACTCCTTTAGCATGGTCAAGAAGGAAATTTTGTTTTCCTTACTTGTGGATTTGGTTCGGGTGAGTAAGGTTTTATCCCTAGTGTCACTACATAACACTAACCACCAGGGAAACTCAGCAATGAGCCCCACCCGCAAAGGCAGCCAACCCCCGCACCCGCTGGGTTGGGTACGCCTCGCCGGCGTCCCTTGGCGCCGGCCGACCGTGGCGCCGCAGGGCACAATTATTCGCCCTCGGCCCGGGGAATCATATTAATATAGATTATATACTAATACGTATTAATATATAATCAATATAATTATCAAAACCTATATACTTATGTACGATATTAATTATTAATATTATTAACTTAATTTCTTATTATATATCTTGTTTATTATATTCGTCTCTACTCAAGTACTACTCTCTCCATAACTAGTCGATCTATTATTCATTGTGGACCGTATAATTTACTTACTCATTTTGATCCCCCTCCCACACTCAACATTCGATCCGATCTGACATCTGCTGAGTCGAAACACATTTCTAGATGTGATGAGTAAAATGACGAAACAATGTGGTAGATGTAAGGTCTATGGTGAGCGTTAAGGGTCCTATGATGATATGGTTGACGTATGTGTAGTGGAAATAAGAAGATATAACGTGTTATGTGTGTATAAGTGTAAGTGTAAGTGTCTATTTTTAAGTGTAACTGTTATAAGATGAATTCATCATATAGTATGGTAGTTTATCAAGATGATGACACATCAAAGAGGATTTCATCAAAGTAATGAACACGACCAAAGCTGAGGGTACCAAAGCTTAGCTTATTAAAGTTCGAGGACATCACAGCTGAAGGCCCTCCTACAAAAAGCTGAGGCATCAAAAGAGTTGTAGGTGCTTCAAAAATGTGCTGAAGACAATACAAAAGTGAGGACATCAAAACTGAGGATCCCAAAGTTTGAGGAATTCAAAAGTCTGAGTGCATCTTAATAGATTAGAGATCTTGGCATCAAAAAAATCCGCGTGTGAAGACTATGGATGTTGCGTATGTGCTAAGTTGTGTATGTGTGTGCTGTGTAAGTATGTTTGTGTTGTGTGGATGTTGTGTGTGTGTGTGTGTTCTATAATAATCTATATCCAAAATAGGCCATGATAGAAATAAAACACTTTCAGTTTATAATAATTAAAAATAAAAATAAAATGTTTTTTAAGTAATTATACGTTATTTGTGTAAGTACGATTGTGATGATGCTTGTGATCTGTTGTGAATGTGTGTGGCTGTGATTGTGTATTGATGGCTCTTCTTAACACTAACTTAAATAACAACAGGCCATGATAAGGTAAAATTAACACTAATGATGATAAATTAATTAAAATAAAAATAAAAAATGTTTTTATTATTAATTATACATAATTTACGTTTATAATTGTTAAGGAATTAAGTGTTCTATTTCACTGTTGCGATTGTTAAAAAAAAGTGTGTGTCCGGGGGTAGGTTCGGCGTTGGAGATGGTGTGTGTGCTTAGGCACCTGTGGCTGAGGGCTTTGTGTTGTGTATGTAATCTCATGTGCATTCGCTGAGTTTACGCGGGAATATTGCCGCCTTTGTCAGTTCGAGAAACGCGAGCACTTCGGGCTCGGACAGGAGAACGGACGGTATAATTATTGCGCATTAGCGGGCGACCCACGCAGAGCGGAGCGGAAGGAGACGCGGCGGGACGCACCAGCGTGGGTGCTGGGGGTTGGCTGGCCTTTTGCGGGTGGGGACTCTCCATGCTGGTCAGTCCTGGTGTTAGCTTATGAGGCAGGGCGGAGTAAACTGACTCCGACCAACACATAGTAAGTGGAAACATTTCCTATCTGTGAGTACCTGCTCTAAAGGAAATCTTACGAGTATACCAGCAATGGTGTCTCTTATCCAGTTTGGAAATATATTTGATAAAAATAATAATACACTAGATTTTTTGTCTATACTGGAATTACCATTTGGACCCCATCAGGTTTATTTTAGGAATCTTAAATTTAGGTACTCGTCCAACTATAAAAGAGGTCTTATCCCTCTAAACTCTTAAGGGCCTAAATTATAGTGGTCCAATAACGGTAGTTTATTGCACCAACATTTTACCGCAGAAATAAGGTCAGTTTGAAATTATATTTTACCTTGCGTGAATTAGAGGAGCTTAAAATCGGCTGTCCCGGGATTACAAAAACAGCATTATCCTACAGCAGACACGTTATTAACGTCGACACAAGAGTTAAGTTTTTAAATCGTATCTGTAACGAGACGTCGCGTTTGTGTTTTCTCGGTGCATGGCATTGTCAATGTATCCATATATAATAATAATTAATTAATAATAAAGAAAACCCGAATATTTTAAAAAACTTTTGGAAAACTATTTTTAGAGTTCAACATCGAGGATAATATAAATGGTAAGTTGAATATATTTGTTATTTTAAAATAAAACTGTGGTATTTTTGACTTTTATTAGAATACAGTAAGATACAATGAAATTAAAAACTTCAATTGATGTCAGACAGACGCAAAGAACTAAGCGTATTGTACGATTATTTGATATCGACGTGAAATATATACTTAATCTTTAAGGACAAATCTGAGTGTGCTAAAGATTGCGATGTAAAAGCCATACAAGTTTAGTTAAGTCAATATTTAGAACAAACGTGTAGAATGGGCATAGTTTGTGATGGATAAAGAAAGGGGTGACATATGGTAGTCTGGTTTTTACGACGATATTTTATCTGATTAAATATATAGTTGCTTCCCGTTAAGTTTACAGCCGTAGTGAAAAAACATATATGTTGAATATTAAAAAACAGTTAATTTTACATATAAAATTTATTTAGTTAAAGTTCTATTTTTTGCAAAAAATGCTTGTAGTTTTATAAAAAACCTCATCTCATAGAACACAAAAAGTACTCTAACAGGAATGTCTCATCTGCCACGATTAACAGTTTTGACTAACATCCAACTCAAATTAATTTCTTTCTCTCGCGCGTTATCAAGAAAAAAAATTATGAAATAGGAATTGAAAACGTTTTTGAGATTAGAAACTTATTAGGACAGTGAAAATAATTTTGTACTATATCCTCTCGAATGCAGTAATACTAATAATGTACGGGTTTAAATTAAAACATAGAGAATTGTTGTTCTAATTAATATATATTACCGTTCTAAATAATTATCTATAATAGCATTCGTGATTATGCTCCTCGAGACGTTTCTGCTTCTTCTTACAATTAGTAATTAAAAAGTCTTTACCGGAATAGAAATATTGTCATCTCAAGATTCTGTTGTGGAGAGAGTGGGATATGTAAAAATCCATAGTTAAAAAAAGTAAGAAAACGTGGTTAAAAGTCTTTGATAAACTAAATCCTGTGGCCCAAAAAGCTTACCGATACTATTTAACAACTATCTGAAAGTCGTTAATTACTCCAAATTTATTTTAATCTAGTATAGCATTAGAGCAACATAACGTGAAGGTCCGTGTTGCTATAGTACGTAATTAAGTGTATAATTTAATTAAAAATACTGGTACTGAATCGTAAATGCAAGTGGTATACGGTAAATGTAAGTGCCTCATAGGAATGTGTGTAAGTGTAAAGATCGTGTGTGTAACTATGTAGTTTATACCACCGATGTGTGTGTGGGTCGGGTGTGTGATGTGTGTCTCATGGGAAGCGCTCTCTCCACGCTCTCGTACATTAATATAAAACTAATAATAACTCTCTAATATATACTTATATATTTAGGAATAATATAAAATTAAAAATAAAAAAAAAAATATATTTATAAAAATAATAAAAATAAATTTAAAAATAAAATAAAAATATAAATTTAACATTAAGAAGAATTTAAAAAATTAAGAAAAGAACTCAGAAAAATTCAAAATAAAAATATAAAAAACAACATATAATTTGTATAATTAATGTAATATAAATGGAGTCATCATCTAAATACCATATCGGTTCTCTTCAATCCAAAATAACCAATTATCGTTTATACATAACAGTAAGGGAGCATTCAGGTAAGTCTATAACTTTTAATATGGTGGCTATTGGTGAATAGGTGGTGTCAAATCGAAACTGTTTTTAGGTGACAGTGCCAGGAGAAGAATTATAAGTAATATTAAAACTAGGTGCCTCGTCCCTAGTGATTAAGTGTTAAATCGCTTTACCAGAAATCAACAAATTATATCTAAATTTCTTTAAAGGGTCCTCCGAACGTAATATGGTTGGAATAGAGAACATGTGCGTGCCAATAAGGGTTCCACTAATAGAGCTAGCTAATATAAACATTGAAGAGGTTAAACCCAGGGGCTTAGGGCTAACGCAGTCTGGTTAGAATACATACATTGAAGGCTAAGATTACATACGTGTAAATACCCGTGCTATACACATGCGAACATTACCGGTACACCTTTCTACCTCGATAAGTTGATAGATTCTTTTCACCATACTAATCCTGTGAATTATTTAGCTGCGTATTTTATTGGCATGTGATATATCCGGCAGGTCATCAGAAAACACCAATTCTTGTGCCTTTAGGGCGTATACAATTGTGACAGTTGTGAGGTGTTATATAAAAAGGTAGATAAATAGTCACACAGATAGTAGGTAAAGGCAGGTAATACGCCCTGCAGGGGAAACAACAACATCCTTTTTCGGAAACAACCTAACACCATAAATAATACGTTAGATCTATTTACAACTCCCTCCCGGTCCCCTTCCCCTTAGGTGTTTACTTGTTATAAATTTCTAGGCACTCTGTCTTTTTAAATGACCTCATGATTACGCTGATTTAACTAGTTCCCTCTATCGAATATCAGAATAAGAATACTCTCAATAGTAAATAATTAGACTCTCATTTGTGTTTAGAACTCTCTATGTGTTATTAATACTCCGCAGGCCCAAAACTCACATTAATTTATTTAGATAAACGTTAGTTAAGGCACATTGGCGCGACAGTGTAAACAGAACAGTCAAAGCAGAAAGCCAGGTAAAACACAGGGCATCTCACTCAATTCCCCTGTAGTTGTGAGCTGCGTGTATAGCACCACTGCCTCTCAAGTATTATTGATATTAATATTAAAACTCGTTCCCATTCATTAAACCATGCCATCTCTAACAAGGTTTTACATGGTAAGTGAAGATAAGTCTGTGATATTTATATACAATATCGTTTTGATTACGACAATTGGAACGAAACTTCGATGCACAGATTAATCATACGGAGGAGGAAGTAGCTCTAAATGGCATAAATAACAAAACTGTAAAGATTGCATTATGCAGAAGTATCCATCTGAAACCCAATTTATATTGTCTTTAAAGCATTTCCTTTTAAAACACCACAGACATCTGGTTATACAGTGCGAGCGGTTTGGAATCATCGTTACAGGAGTTATGGAGCAAACACTGAGTTTAATTAGCGCAGTTCTCAAAAGAATCCAGCTCTCTCACAGCTAAATATATTACAAAAATAAGGCACTACTACATCCTTAGGAGTTAACGAATAATATAAATGGATTTTCCAAACAATTAAACACTAGCTCTCACCATAGTAATCAAACTCTATTAGACTTATCATATTCTATACTTGACGCTTTCTCTTATAACTAAGATCTATGTTGAAGCGCTTTAATGGTAAAGTATCTTCATGTTTTTACTTGATTATACCTTCCACACTACGCAATTATATGAAGTGTAGTAAACAAATAATTAAAAAAAATATCATAACCTGTCTCCTTGGAAATGAATATATATCAGGCACTTTGGTTTTTTCTTCTTAAAAGGTGAAGAATTAATATAATTTTATATTTAAATTAATAAAGTTATTAAAGTAAAATAATATATAAGCGTTCAAATATAGATAGGTATTAGGGTATAAATACAGATTAGCCAGCATACATATACTTGCTATAAAGAGATTTCCAGATATCGAATCTATAGAGAGAGGAATGAGCAGAGACTCTATGTGAGTCGTAAGTGTAAGTTGTTCTGTGTTGTGTGGGTGTGCGGGTGTAAGTTGTATATGGGTTAGTGTAAGTGGTTCTGAATGAGAGAGTTGAGGATAAGGTGCCTATAAGGTTGTCAATCAGTGGGGGTATAAGTCAGTAAGTAGAAATGGGATAATAAGTGGGTTAGGGAGAAAGAGAAAAGATAAGCAGAAGACTGATGTGAGAAGTATGAGGAAGATGAGATCAGACCTGCAGGAGACTGATGGTATAATTAGATTCACCAAGTCGAGGAGAATACTTCATACGCGTATATAAGAATAGGAGGTGAGAACACCTGATGAATGTAAGGGGCTAGATTTACGATGAGGCTCAGGGGAGGGCAGGCTAGAAAAGGACGCATTGGAAAGAAAAAGAAAGTGGGCACTCAGTTAGCACTGATGTTCGGGAACCTAAGGAGATGATTGGGAGACCGTGAAAGAGCTTTGACCATGCACAAGTGCATCAACTTTAGAGCACTTCCTCTTTTGGGATGACTTTTGTTAGGCTCACATCAAAATTTAGTGGCACTTTACCTAAAGGCTGTGTCTACTTCGGGAACACCCATGTGGCACTCACTTGGCCACCTTAACGATCTCCTGGAGTAGCACTCTAATCTTAAGAATTTACTCATAGTAAACTAACCTTTCCCCATGAATTAAATTCTAGAACACTTAGAATTATAATGTGATCCAAGCATAAAAATATCTATCATCTTATTCACTCGTATGGTTATTAGGGAACGCACTCAAAGCCATCATAAAAACTAGATGTATATCTAAGGTCTCAAAATCAAAGTCTACAAATGCCCAAAGTTGTCCCGCTAGAATACTCAAAAGGCTCTCTCTCACTCCGAAAAATTTGGTGTTTCTCAACACGTGTCCTATGGAAGACCTCAGAATCAACAGGGATATTGTACTCGAGGAATAATTCAAGGTGCGAGCTGGCCTAAATCTCAATTTTCAAGGGATTGGGGCCAACAGGATCAAGTCAAGGGGTGAGGAGGCCAAACTGAGACCCATGGCAAGCCAAAGGCTGCGTTATCGAGCGTAGTGTGCTCTGTACTCGATCTCGCTGTATCAAGTGTAAATGTAAGCTGTCTATGCGGTAAATGTAAGTGTTCGCAATTATGCTGAATATGTGTATAATGGTGTCATTATGTGACATGTGTTGACTTATACAGTGTCATGGTGAATAGTGTGTATGAACAATAGTTCCAATAGATAGTATCAGTGCTCGTATAAGTATGACATTAGTGTGTATAAGTGTCATAGTGTAAGTGTCTTATGGTTATATGTAATGTGTCTATGGGTCAAATGTACCGTGTATGTCAAGTATGCAATACGGTGCGTGGTGTATACGTGCCATAGTTTGAATGTGTGTATAAGGTTGGACATAGGATTGCTTATAAGCAACTCTGTGTGTGAGTTGTAAGTTAAATCTGTGCGAGTGTAGAGGTTAGCATCTGTTAGTGAGTGGTAATAAATTTGTGTGGGCTGTGATGTGTGTGTTAAGATTACAATCTGTTTGGTATGTTTAAAAGTAAAATCTTGTGTGGACTTTCGAATGATTAAATTCATTTCTCCCTTGTGTGTGTCGGATCTACATAATGTGCAGAAATCCTAACTAGTGAGTCTTAAGAAGCATTGTTGGTGTGTGGGTGTGTTGTGGTTGTGTGGTGTGGTGGTGAATGCGATGTAAGACTGCGTGCATTAATATCAAGTAGCTACTGTATTATACTTTATATTATTGTACTCAAATAGATTCATTTATCACAATTCCAATATAGGCTATATGAGATTATATTATAAATGCTACTCTTTATATATATATCATATTCTCTCTCTTTAATTATTTTTTATTACTTTAATTTCTGAAAAGACTTAGAGTACGTTTTTAAATACATTTACGACTTTTTTAATATGTACAACCAGGCTATTGTAGTCAAAGTGAGGCATGGCCGGGTTCAGTGGTTGGCCGTACAGGGCCTCCCTCATTCACACCCCCCTCCTCTCGGCCCCCACCCACCTCCTCCACTCCCCTCTATCCCTCGCCAAATCCCTACCCTCTCCCTCGCCCCATCCCTCCTTCCTTCCCTCCAGCATCTCCTTTATTCAATCCATCCACCTCCTTCTTGGTCTCCCTTGACCTTCCAACCTTCATAATACCCTTTTCTCGCTATTCACCCTCTCGCAGATACACTCTACCCTCTAAAATGACCTTTACTATATAGGATGGCCCACTTCTCTGCTCTCCTATTCTCACTACAATCGGCCACTGTGTAGCCACTTACTTTTTTAATATCTCAATAATTTCCCTTCTCCGTACTACTACTTTCCACCACGAACCCTCTCTATACCATACTACACTACACTCTCTTCTCATCATACTAACTCACTCCTTACCTATTTCTCATATAATCCTCTACCCTTATCTGCTTAACCCCATATACATAACTATAACCGCTCTCATAATACCCCTTCGATTCTGCTAATAAATTACTTTCACAACTTTTTATCTCATGTAATCCTAGCAATCAACCCCACGTTCACACCCATACAACACCGCTGGTCCAGTATCATGGTACTATTAACACTGATTTTTTATATGATATATCGAACTACTATACTCATCTAAACTTTCTGTGATAGAATCTCCACTCACCCTTTCCTGGGTGGATTCTGGGAAATCTTTTAAGGATTCAGAATCCGTTTCTACCTATTCTACTTATTACTATTGATGTTCGTATTCTCACTCCTTATCAATCCCTCACTACCCCCCTTACCCAACTCTCCCTCCCTAAATATCTAAATAACTTTACTTCTTTACCAATTACTACTACTCCCCCCCTTAACTTATAATCTTAAACCTCTCATCCTACCTCTACCTCCTCTCATTCACAACTTATTTCCCTCTTCATATACTCCTCAACTAAACACTAACACTTATTACTTCTTGGAGCTACGCTATGGATTTTATATTATTTAGCCCCCTTTTTTAGTTACCATACCAACACTATCTCTTCACAAAACTTCCTCACCTCACCACAAGTACCTAATGATATACCTCTTTCTACCGGCGGTTTCTTCAGCCACCTTAGAGTCTCTACTATGGACTAGCTACTATTCTCGGCTAAATCTTCTAAATTATCATTGCTATTATCACTTATCCCTCCTATCTTATTTCCCATTCCTATCCAATTTCCACCCCCCTCCCCTCCTCCACATCTCCTCTGCATCCTACCTTACTCCTATAATATCATAATTTGAATTACGCTACCGGGCGACATTTACTACTACCCCTGCCCCTCAGTTCCATCAGTACACGGTACTCCACAGACGCATTACCCGCTTCTCAACTCTCCACACAGTCTAACACTCTCACACACGACAGCGCTCTTCTAATACTATTCATTATAAAAAACGCCCTAATTACCTTTCCTAAAATGTGTTATAAATTAAAATCCCCCTCACTCATCTCTCTCACTCCTTTCATCACACACCTCCACAGTATAGCACCTCGCTTATTCACACTCCCTCATTTAATGCTATTCACTCTCTTACAATTCACTATATTAATAGAAGACATCTCAATTATACCACTATATCTCCCTTTTGCCTCTCAACTTAATATATTGTTTTACATTTAACACTGGGTTATGACAAATTTATTAAATTTTGGTCCACACACGCGGAAAGTACTCGACTCCCTAAATCCTCCTTGTTTCTTCCCCCACTTTCTCGACCCTCCGATTTATAACTCTGTACTAACTCTATCAATCAATTCTTCTTCATCTATTGCTGATTAACACACTTTCATCGATACCCACACTTAAAAGACATATACCTCCTATTAATTTCTCACCATTCCATCCTAATCCCTCCTTTCCCTTCATACAGGGAACCAAACACCAATGTTACACTCAATTCTTATTATCTCTCTTTAATTGTTTTGAACTAAACATTCATGAGTACGTCACGCAACTGCTGCTCCAACATTATGTTATATAACCTCTCATGCAACCACTTCCTCACCCCTATACCTCCCTTTCTGGTATCTATTTTACTCAATTATTCTTTTTTCACTCATGAACCTGCCGACTTCTCCCTTATTTTTATCTCCATCTCTAATTTTCACTCACTTGGCTCCTTATTTTAATACATTTCCTTCCATATTTGTATTTCATTCATTTATACTCTTCTCACCCTCTCCTCCCCACTTTCTCCTTTTTTTTTTTTCTTTTTTTTTTTTCCTTTTATTGCATATTTCTCGTTACCTTACGACGGAAAAAGTTTATATCTCGCACCGAGGACGAAACTCACTGCAATAGAGTTTCCACTATAGACCAATGTAAGAAAGCTCTCTCAGCTAAGCCGACTCCTCTTACACTACATTGGGAACTTCATCTTCACTCTGTTTTTATTAAAGCTGCCTACAGTGGCTCCCAATAACTATCAAATATATTTTTATTAAAAAAAAAATGGATTGAGGAGGTGAATTATTTCTGTGTTCTTTAAACTAAGAGTGAACCTCCGCAGTGACTGTGCTTAGTGAAACCAATATCTTTAACAATCGAAAACTGCTGTGAATCAATCGCTATCATTTCACCAATAGCATAGTGAATTTTTTGGGGCCTGAGGACTGTTTATATCTAAAATCTTTTTAAGCTCATATGTTTCTTCTAAAGTTCTTTGAGAATGTGAACTGCCTGATATTGATGCTTCATAATCAAGTTTAGTTTAGCGAATTGTTTACGGTGCCCATGATGAGAGAGGTTAAATCAGCTATTTGAGAGGAGTAAATCTAGTTCTATCTTCCAATAGGGATTTCATTTTTGCACAAGAAATAAAACTGTTTCAGATTTAACTTGGTTTCTCTGACCATTTTCTTTGGTTCACATAGGATCCATCTTTCGCTCTATGGTGTTTCCTGACTCAGTATCGCTGCTTTCTGGTATGAGGTGAAGACTTCTGTATACCCACTCGATAAATTATATATCCTATATATATTTTTTCCTATATGTAAATTATAATAAACAAAATATTCTTATTTTTCTTTAAATAAAACCGGTTTACATGATCTTTTACCATAATTTTTAATTTATAAGATTTTATAATTTATCAGGTAACCATGCAGAGGCTCTAAAGATGTTGCTTCAGACAGCCCCAATGACTTCCAAAGGAAGAAGTGATCAAGCAAAAGAAGCTCATCTTAATCTAGTCCTTAAGGTATTCATTTATTCTTAATGCATATTTATTTTTTATTTAGAAGGTTACACTGGAGTATTAATGAGGCATATTTTAAGAAATTTTTGTAAGCAACCTATTATTTTCTGTGACATACAATACTGTCAAGCCAACTACTTTTAATGTAATTTTGGAGAGGTCAGTAGAAAGTTATCTGTAAGAAATCCCACAAAAATGACAGCTCACAGAGAGAATATATATAATTTTATCTTTCATATACCCTTTCAAGCTGTACCCTTATCCTCAATGGATGGTTTAGGATATCCGAGTTTTTCCTTTTGTTTCATCAGCCAATCTATGATAAGTTCCGTCTTTTGCTCTAAATATTTAACTGTTTCTTATTTACTCCTATTGCTAATCATTTTAATTTTTCTTCAGTTTTCATGTTAATTCCATCTTTTTTTTTCAAATTTCTCAATGCTAGATTATATATGATATTAATTTTTTTTTGCGTAATAGATTTTCTTCAATTTTCTTTTTGCAATTATCTACCTTTAGCGTAGCACATCACAGTTTAAGACCAACTTGCCCTGATACAAATTGTTTGTTGCCCTGATACAAATTGTTTGAATGCATGTTAGTTAATGGAAGTGATGAAATAGGAGTAGTAGTATTCATTACTTTCCTATTAGAGTGCATGAAAGAATGAACACGGTAGTAAAATTTGGGGGTCAAGGAGCTGGACAAAGAAGGGATGAGATAGGGAGGAAGATGACTCACATAGGCTCTCCTCAAAGGAGTGAGGTATGCAATTAGAGAGTTCAGGAGAATAGTGTAGGTTGTAACTGCCATAGTATAAGGAGAGTGATCCAACTATTCATGTTTCATTGATGACGAGAAAGAGAGAGAGAGAGAGAGAGAGAATTTAGAGTTAATGAGGTGAAAAGTTACATAAACCTCACAATTTAACGAAAGTGGAACCACCCCAAGTATGAGATACGTACTCCATGAAATGGAGAATGTTATACTTACACATAGCAAACAACTCTGATAATGTGAATTTCTTAAGGAACCTCATAACTCAATCTTTTAGAAGCTAGTTTATTGAAAGGAATTGTTTTTTCCAAAAAAGATAACAGCAAAAGTAAACACCACAACTATTAAGCGAGGTGGAAGGTTTGAGTTGTGTATTTTTTGAAGAAGTTGTAGCTGTGTGGAAGGTTTTATCAGGTAGATAGATAAAAGAATTGAGTTATGGAATCATTGAAAACGACTGTTTTCTTTTCCAGAATTCGAAAGCTCTAAATAGCAGCTATTTGCAGTTGTAGTGAATTCTTTTCGAAACGAAAAGAGCATCGAAGGGTGAAGCCATTGTTATAAGAGTGGATTTGTGATGAAGTGACACATAGGTCATTTATGAAAAATTGAAAAAAAAAGAGTATGATGTAAAACTAAACCCCTGGGAACACCATAGGATAAAGTTCTCGTCATATTTGATGTGTCATTTGAAGGATATTGATGGAAAGTAGAAAAAGAGAAGGATGCACAATCAAACTCCAAGAACGCCATTTTTTATATATTTAAAGGAGGGTTAATTGTGTATAACGGCTGCTTTGGAGCTACTGGAAAGGAAATTAGGAAGAAGAATAAACATGAAAACGAAAGTTTAGAAGTAAAAGCCGTGTGTCATGCTCTATCGAAGGCTCTCGATATATCTTGCTCCACAGCAAAAGATTAACCTAAATGAGGAACTACAGATCACAAGAACTCGGAGAAAAGGGAAAAAGATTACCAAAGATTGCCAATTAAGTGTTTCCTTATAGAAACCATACTGGTTATCTGAGTCCTGAGAAAAAGTTGAAGAATTAAGTTGTACACAAATCTTCCTATTAAGGATTCAATAACGTTAGAGAGATCAGTAGTTAATGTAATATTGCGATAGTAGAGGGTTGAGAGGAGCTTCCCCTACATTGGCACAGGTTGCATAAGCTTCCAGCAGGAATGTAGGTAGAAGTTCATTAGCCGAGATGAAACAGTTTACAAATTCATGGTGCAAGTTCGGAAACACAAATTTTAAGAGCCACATTGGGCTTAGCGGCAGGATAATACTCCTTCTTAGTATTAAGCAGAAAGAGCTGAAATCATATCTTTAAAAGAAATTATGATAATAGGCATGAATGAACTACAGGGTGGTGTAGGAGGAGGAAACGTTCTGGAATAATCTGAAATGGAATAGAGGCAAAAGTTTGATGGAACTTATGTACAAGATAAGTCATCTGCAGAACCGCCAACAGTAACAAGAGGAAGGAAAGACGAAAAAAACCCGGTCAGTTGATATTTTTAGCTGAAGAAGCTTAAAGAGGAGGAACTAGAAAGGTTATTGCATTGTTTACGAGAAAAAAGTTCTTAGCAGACTCCCTCATGTCCTTTATTAATGAGATAAGTATCGGTCGGTAGACTGTGTATGTACGAGAAACTTTTATAATCGTTATAGCTTGCCATTCATCTGGTAAAAATGTGATATTTATAAGCAATGATTTTTTTTTCTTTTTGCCATTATTTTTTCCTGAACTCTGTGAACTTGTTCAGCAAGATACTGAATAATTTGCTTTTATCTTTTTCTTATATAGTGATCAGTATACTTAAATGTATGATATTCTGTACACTTACTGACGACATCAAAGAGTTTCTTAATGCAACAATCGATGTTTACACTTCCTTTTTTTTTTTATAAATACACATTAATTACATTTGGCTCAGTTTTTTTATGTAGATATTAATTTAATTAATTTGAAAATGCCTCACAAGATTAAATCAAAGATTAAGTCTAGGAATTTGAGTATGCCTAGCAAGATTAAATTAAACTATGAGTTTAGGAATTTGATTGTGCCTCACAAGATTGAATTAAAGGTTGGGTCTAGGAATTTTAGAGGCCCTCAGAGAAAACCGCCTCGGCCAAACTTACTACAGTGAGGCATGAAACAAAGTGTTACAATTTGTAGTGTGTTAGGCTGCATAGTTAGACTTACTGACAGGAAAAAGAGTCTTAAGTTTTTGGTTCTATTTATGCGCCACTTTTTTCTATCCACCAACTGACTTACCAAGGGCCAATTATTTGTTAAGGTTTATAACTTTTAATTGATTAATTATTTATAGATTTGAAAATATGAGTGGTTAAATTACAATAATTCCAAAAAATTGACCATTATTACGGAAAAATTTTTCCATTGTGGGTCATTGAGAATTTTTTGCATTTAATTTTTTTAATTCCAGATTTAATTGCTCTGCAAACTTTGTTTGATATGACAAATAAGATTCAATGATCTATTCATCCTTTGTGCTTTTAAGCTTTTAGGTATACACATCTTTAATGTCTCTTATCACGAATTAGTGAAGTTAGACCGCGCCACTTGGTCGACGAGTGTGCACTTTTCTTGACAGACAGAGGATAGGTATTGATGAATAAGGGTCAATATTCAGGTTGATAGTGAGCACATTCATGCTCAATAGTAATTTGATCGATTAGCTGAATGGCAAAACACACAGCATTATGCAGAATGTGATTGTACATTCGCTATCGAAACCCAATTTTGGTAGGCATTGAGGACTAAATAATGAGTGTTGTATTCACTAGTTTGATTATTGGATGTTTAAAACTGAAATCAGTGAGTTGAGCGTTTGCTGAGGTCTCTGTTATCTTTCGCTTAGTTTTGATATTGATTATACCATGATTGAGTGTCTTTGCTTGGAAAAGTCTTTGCACATCTATCCTGAGAAGAACTTCATAACCGTCTGTATTTTATATTTCCCTACAGCTTGTTGTTACATTGATTATTATCGTTTAATCAAATCGTTCAATTTAGTTGTTTTTGGTGTTTTCTCTGACTAAAATTAAGATTCAGATTACTTTGTTGGGTGAGCATTTTGATATATTCTCTCTTGATTGCATCGTGTCTGGCGTTGTACCGATATATTATTTTGTGAGCTTTCTAGTCACTTTTATACTAGATGTTTTTATTTAACAAGATGTAAATTATTAAAATAGGATTGTAGTTTTTATTTGCATTTAACAATTTAATCAGAATAGTATATTTTTAATTAGGTCTGATTTTTCAATTAATTAATATATAATTGTGCTTGAGGAAGCAAAGCTACCTTTTATATATGTTAGATAGTCACAATTTAAGGGGTTGTGAGTTACTAGCTTAGTTATCTTATACTCAGTTACTCAAGATCTATTATAGAGTCATTGGAGAAATCTATATCAGGATGAGAGTATGATTTATTTGGCACTGATTAAGATCCCCTACTGTACCGTATTTTGCGAGACGCCCAAGAAACTAGAAACTAGAAAATGCGCACAAATTGCACTTATAATGTCATCTAGTTTATCGTAGATAATTTTCTATACTGGTGCAATAACACCCTTAGGAAGTGGAAAAAGTATGAAATTATTTGCTTTTAAGGCTGTATGTCATTAATCATAAGAACATCTTTTACTGATGTTAATTCAGGAATTGAAAAAATCTTTCATAAGTGAGATGTGATGCATTATACCCATTACACTCTGTAAGACAGCAGTGAGGGAAAACTGGTCAGTGTGATAAAACGAATTCAGGGAACGAGGTTCAGTGAAGGAAAAAAATATAAAAGTAATTCTCTTTGAAGATTTACAAAGTTTCGCTTTAAGTAGAGTAGATTTTTTCTCTATTTCCCCCCCCCCCCCCTCCATTTCCTCCATCATTCATATAGACTTTGGCAACATTTTCTTTTGTAAAAAATTAACAAAATTTGATTTTCTAAACAAGTACTGACACTCTTTGTTATATCATTAATATAATTTGATATTACTAGACAAGTACTGACACTCTTTGTTACAGAGATATGGAATGAGTAATTTATGAAAAGCAATGTCTGGTAAGTTATTAAGTTATCAAATATTTAAGGAAGACATATGAAATATCTACAGTACAACCTAAAGTCAAAACCGTAGTTTTCCTGATTTTCCCCCAAAATGTTTGTTTATTCGCGTTCATTTTTAGATTTAGTCGCCTCAAATATTTGCGATTTCTGCAGAATGATTTATTACAACTGCTAGAAGATCTATCACAAACAATGAGGATGTCTGTAAATTGTCTCGTGAAAAAAATCTGCATTTGATATACATTACATGTAACGGTGGAATTTATACGACTTAAAAGAGAAAATTATCCATGAAAATGGACTGGATGTAATTAATGAAAATGTTTCCAACTTGTGTGATTTACAGATTTTACACCTCGCGACTTTAGTTGTGGGGGTCCTGTAGGGAATTGTGTATTCCCATAATATTACATGAAGAACCTACTGCATGATGCAGTTGTAGCGGTTAGTAATTTCATTCACGGTAGTAATATCTTTCCAAACTCTAAATTCATGGTGCAGACTGTTTGAGCTCCGATTTTAATTGAATTGGAAGTACTTCTAAGCTTCCTTCTTTTTTTTGTGTGTTATTTAATTCATCAAATGATTGTTTAACTTCTATAAATTTATGGGAATGTTATTTAATTCATAAAATTATTTGGAAAACATTTTAGTACATTCATAACTGATGTTTTGCAATTTCCATAATCATTCCTTCCATACATCGATGAAGATGGCGAGATTTTATGTTCATACGAACAAATTTGTTCGTTTTTTTACTATTATTTATTAGTCTAATACTACCTCTCTCTAATCATAATATGTGTTTTTTTACTATATAATTATTAATTTATTTTTATTGTATTTAATTGCGAATTTTTGGGCCTTTCCATTGACAATATTTTGTCAAATGAAGTAAAGAACAAAGAGAAGATTTTGACATTGTTCGCATATATGGTCAAAATGTAAATGTACAGTTTAGCCACTCGGAGAAACTTAATCTTAAAAATTTTAAATACCTCTAAATTTTTTTTAATAAAGCCTAGTGATTCTCATATTTTCGATTTTTAATGTTACAATCAGATCCGAGTAATAATAATAATTTAGATGCAGATTTAATAATAATAATTGGAATTCCATATCCTTTTTGATAAGAAACTGCTCTTATTATACGTTTAATTACACAGTAGTGCTTGACAACTATGTACTTTTTTTTTTTTTTTTTTTTTGGATTTTTTTCCCGTGAGCAAACTCTTAAATATAGTATATTTCAGAACACTTTAATGATGAAGATTAGACGTTTTACACAAATGATCCCTTAAACATATTTATATTCGCAATATGCATATAATTAATATTGAATTATTCGAGATATAGAAGTATCATTTACTATAATAATTTTATATTAATCTATCAATATTTTAATTTAGTTCATTAAGAAAAAGACCACACCACGAATATACTACTCTAATATATAATACTCCATGTTTCAGGTCCACTGGGTATATATACTTATATATAATTAAATATGCAACATACTAAATTTATTATATAGTATAATTTTAGATCTTATTATCTTATAAGTTAAATATAACACAAACAATTCATAGTTATGTATCTACTTACTTAGATTATTATATAGGAGTTATATAGATATATAGAGGAATATTTTACTTATACATGTCTCTGTAAATGATTACAATAAATTAAGAAGAAAAAAATAATACATTTCAGATAAAATAAAGAATATTACTAACATTATTTATTTAATTAAGTTGTTTCACTATGAAAAAAATATGTATAAATAATAAACATGAAGTTTATGTTAGATATAGGCTTTGTTATTACATGGGTTATATATAGTCCGATAACCATTATTTTCTATAGTATATAATAATATAATATATATATATAAATATATATAAGAACTAACAAGTTCACTAAAGCCATCCCTTATCTAATTTACAGGAGTGAGCTTAAAAATGAATACACTACTTACTCGCATAGCTTACCCATGGTTCGCTTTCCTCAGTAAATAGAGGAGATGATATGTGGCATCAAATGACCCAATCGCAACGAAACCGAGGAAACATAACAAATGAAGACAAATATACTATAAGAAGGACAAATAACATACCTCATCTATATTAAAAATAGAGTGTTATATAAAAAAAACTTGCAAAATTAAGCCTTAGTAGACTATGTTTCTTTAGATATTTGTCACTTAAAAAATATTTGATAAATAAATTAGACTTTATATAAAAGTAAAGCTTTAAATTGTGGAACCCATACTTTAAGGTCTTGATAGTTCCATAGTATTAGATTGTCAATACGTATATTATATAAATAGAAGAAATACCAATAAACTTACGGTGATGACTATTTATTATGGCCATTTTGGAAAATAATAAAATATAATACCTATATTAATACAAAAAAAAAATAAAAAAAAAGAATAACCACATAATAATAAAAGGGTAAAATAAAAAAGTATTCTAATTGCTTCTACTTCCTTATTAATCATCAATAAAATACATACTCATAATCAGTATTAGTGGACTTAAAGATAAATGCTATACTGGATTCCAGTGAAACTGTAGTAGGTTGAATATATAATTATCAATTTATTGCTCTTTTATAATCCCTTTTCATAATACTTTAGAGATGACGTTAAAGTCTTTTATTATAGTATACATTTTTGAATTTATTTTTTTTGACATCATTTATAATTTTTATAAATTTAAATTTTCTATATTAGTTACTGTATATTTAAGCATAGAGTGATTTAAATATACTTAATAATAACTAATTTATATGTAATTTTAATATAAAGTATAAAGTTAGGTTCTTATATTTATATAATAGTATGTAATCTATTTTTACCCCCGATAATACATAAACTAATTCTTAGATTGATTATATTTAGTAATTATTTTTAGGACTATATGCTACTTCAATAGTTTTTTTATTCCATATTTAGACTTCATAACGCCCTTCTTTTTTATTATAAAATTACTCATTATTTTATACCTTTTCTTTAAATTAAAAAGCTAAATGAATGAGTGTAAAGATAGTAGTCTAATTAGTTCCCCGAAACCCCTCGTATGCACAAATAAAAAGTACCTAGTCTTATCTCACCTGATACCTGCTGATGTTTTAGATAAATCAATTAATAAAAAAAAAATTTCCACCTATAAATGAATAAACAATAAAATAAATTCTTATAAAAATATGATAATATATATATATATGATATATATATATGTGAAGATAGAATATAATATATATATATATATATATATATAATTATAATATTATATATAATATATTAATTATATAATATATATATAATATATATTATATTTAATATATATATAATATATTGTTATTTAATAACAATATGTCAGAATATCTCATTTCACTCTGCTTAGGATACGGAATCCTGGACCCTAGCAGATGACGTGCATGTGTTTGACCATTTATACGCTACTGACGAGACACAAAGTAAATGAAAACCGAG
The DNA here is from genome assembly GCA_015478945.1 of Trachelipus rathkii. NCBI lineage: Eukaryota > Metazoa > Arthropoda > Malacostraca > Isopoda > Trachelipodidae > Trachelipus > Trachelipus rathkii. The sequence goes on from JABUQX010013994.1 coordinate 27,144, forward strand.
TAAATATCTATCTACTGTCCAAAGAAGAGCCAATTACTACGGTTCCTCCCACTTACTGCAACTCGAAACGATAGTAGCTAAAAATGATATAGGTACCTTCGACTAATTGAAGTGAATAATAAATTAACCATAAGAACGGGAGAGTTTAATTATGTTAAAATGAATATGCTAAATTATAGTCCTAAGCAAATTTATTGTACAAATCAATACACATAATTTGTAAATACCCCCTAATGTTATTTCACCATGCATAGGATACGAATATTCTGGGACCCTAGCAATGAGCGTCATGTGTGTTTGACCACTTACGCTACGATGAAGTAACAAAAAGAGAAACGATTGAATTTTAACTTCTACTGTCCAAGTAAAGATGATCATTATAATGCAAACATTACTACAGGAGAGATTTACACTTATCCTATTCGCCCATCTACAAACGTTAGGTAGTTCATAGACACTACTCATTAGGTACCGCGACTCATTTGGAGATAAGTTTTAATTTTATTTGTGTCATAATAGTACAGCACTAAAACTACAACCGTTGGAGGATTATTATTAACCCCAATGGTTGCATATGTGGTGATTATTATTCATCTCGATGTGCGCTAGTGTTAGTGAAACACCCCCGAGAATAGACTCCAGCGAGAGGGAGGAACTACTCCTTGCACCATTACCATATCGTTTCGGGCGGAGAGCCCAAACGAACAGAAATATCCGTCCTGTTCCACAATTTTTAGTAATGCTCTTCTTGGACAATTAGATATAAAAGTAATTTCATACTTACATTTCAAGAAAAAATCTTAGAGCTCGATACGATATGACGTATAGGTTACACCACATGCAGATAACGTCAAATAATTTCTAGACGTAATGGTCCTCGAATTCGTATATCCTTAGCAATAGGTGAAAATATACATTTATATGGGTAGGTATACAAAATTAAATAAATTAGTAATTTGCTAAATGTAGTTTAAAAATATTATATTGCATTTCAATATTATACATAATAACCCCGTTTATGGTTTATTTATTCACCATGCGCTCTATATTATAATATATATATATATGTTTAACCCTGTTTTGGACACTACGTTATCGATGTGTGAGCGTGAGGAAACCTATTAGTAATTAGCTCTTCTTGAACAGTATGAAAGTATATATCTCAATTTCTCTTTTGTCTCGTTCATAGCGTTACTTTAGTCAAACTACAAATTGAGCTAACGCTCATCTGCTTAGGTTGTACTTAGGGATCGTTATCCTTAAGCATGGTTGAAATAAATTAACATATTAGGGTATATAAGGATTTACTAAATTAAAAAATTATTCGATTGCATGGGTGAAGAATATATATTGATATATATTCATTATATATATACATTAATAATAACCACCCAGGGGAAGACAGGGATTATTATTCACCATGTGCTTATAATTATATATATATATATTGATCTCACCCATGTCATTAGAAAAGCCCTAACGTATTCGATACTCTGCGTGCTGTTGTCAAGGTTTAACTCTTACTGAGGAAGATCTTCTAAAGGTGGACATTAATTTGGTAAATGCTCCTTCTGATAGTAGAAGTATTCTCGGTTTCTTCTTTTGTTCGGATCGTAGTACTAGCGTAGTATTCAAATACATGCACGCTCATCTGCTTAGGTCCAGGATTCGTATCCCTACCATGGTGAAATACATGTAGGGTTATTTACAATTCAATATATTTGATTGCTATAGACTCGTATTAAATTATTTTGCATTTCATTATTATATATATAATAATATAATAATATTATATTATATATTAATAATATATAATTATATTATATATATATATAATATATATATATATTAATGAATATATATTAATATAATATATAATAATTATATATTTATATATATTATAAATTATTAAAATTTTTATCTTTTAAAATGGTCAAAAAAAAAAACAAAAAAAAAAAAAAATATACATTGCAAAAAGTATACAAGAAAACAAAGTGAACTCACACAAAGTCAAAATTTTAATACGAATAGCTGATAATGTCAAAATAATAGACTGAGAGGTTTCATAGAGAGAACTCCTAAAAAATTATACAATTAAATGTCATGATGTCTGAGCCAAAGAGCCTAAGAAAGAATTACTCATAATGCATAGATAAAATAAACTGGTGGATATACAAGAAGGAAAAAATGCATTATTCTAAAATGGACTCTGGCACAGTACCTTCTTTCTCACTGTTACTAAACCTGACTAGATTAAATTGCTAGAGCTATGTAATCACCAAGAAATAAAAATCTGATTTTAGAACTACCCAAATAAAAAAAATAAAAAATGAAAACTAATATTAAATCTAAGTATTTGAATTCTTGGCTAACATGTCTTGATTATTATTTCCCTTACATGACCAAAAACTAAAAAACTGTATCAAGGTTTGTTACACCAAATTTTCGAATATCAGGACAAAGATCATCAAAAAAAGAAAAAATATTTATACTCTTCCGACCCCAAGGTTCTACATTTTCAATAAAAATTTGATTTTTCAGCCTAACTACTATTTTGTAAGAGAAAACAGGACTTATCCTGATAAAAAAAAACTAAATTTGAACTTTGATATTCCCAGATAGTAAATAAAAAATAATCTATGAGTTTCTTCCTGCATTTTTAATAAACCCTTCGACTTCCAATATGAGGCTTTTTACTGTCTTATAGATATAATTTAAGTATAGAAAAGCACAGAGATGAGACACTAAGATATAGGTAGAACTCCTTGTCGTATGACTAGATCAAGTCGTTGTTTAATGGTTTTATATATATTTTGATATGCGTAGAGATATTATTAATGTATGATAGCTGGAAAAAGTCTATTGTTAGGTAATTTTAGTTGGCCTATACACAATTACTTATACCAAAATGTTTGGCGAGAAAGGGTGCTAAAAAAAAAAATATGGTATCAAAATGTTATTTTTTAAAACAGAAAAGAATAACCATAAATGCTTTCATTTTTATATGAATATATGAAACCAATGGGGGTGCAATATTAGCAGTTGGTGGAAGCTTGCTAAAATGTAAAATAAGATAATACACTTCCATAGAAAATACACTTTTTCTGTTGCTGTACCAATTCATTGGTGTCCTTAGTAAATAACGAATAACTAGAAAATTCATGTGTGAATCCTAAGCTTAAGTTAAGGGATAGTTTTTTCATAATAAATTTATCTTACAATAAGTGAACTTCCTCGATAAAGAAATAATCAGTGCCCTTAGATAGGAGAGCCACAAAAACTATACACATGTTACAACATACCTTGCTCTATGCTTCTAAACAATATTATTATTTCTCGGAAAAAGAGAAAGATCTTTCCTAATGACAAATATTGTTTTGTGGAGTCAATTCGAATAAGGTGTGTAAAATAGAAAATAATAAACTTAGGTAGAGAGATAGTCCAAGATAATTAACATCTCTGAACTATATTATATTTCGAAAAATCCCCGAGTTTCGATTGAAACTTTTCTAACCTAGCATATTAATATAAAAAAGAATAAAAAAAATATAAAAATACAAAAAATCAAAAAAAAAATAAAACCCGAAAAAAAGATAGAATATATGAGGGAGAAAAAATAAAATAACTTTTTCTTAAAAATTGGGTATTCTTAATCCTTTAAAATCATTTCCTTTTTTAGTAATTCTTATATTAGGTGCACTACTCTCTACCAAAAAAATTAAATTAAAAAATTGGGAACTAAATATTTAAACTCAGCTAAGAGCCTTTTATGTAAACAAATGCTACCATTAAACTGTAGAAAATTCTAAAGTGAATATTTTATAATAAATTAGTAATAAATATACACAATCAATCAAGAAAATATATAAAGATAACGACGAGTTTTTTCATGATAGTATAATCAATTATAATTCACTAATGATGATAATATTCAACTCTAATTTTTAAAAGAAGTGGATTCTATGGAAAGAGCCACTAAATGATGTATATAATAATAATATAGATGAAATATGATGTACATATTTTTAAAAGTATAATAAATATATTAAACCAGTTAGTAAACATAAAAGGGTTTACTTGTAGTACTAATATATTAGGACTTACATATCCCTATATAATATATGTAACCATATGCACCAAGGCATAGCGTGAAAGGAGGTGTGATTGCTGGTAGGAGAGAAAGCCCATGAAATTAGTTAATATCAATAATTCAGCTATTGATCATATAACAGTGTTTGAACTCATATCAATTTTGGAAAAGAAGGAGAAAAAGAGGACTTTTCATAACCGACTGCATAAAACGTTACAGAAAAAATAAATTTTATGAGTACCGAGACACCCCCTTTATTTATTTAGGAAACGCGCTCAATAATACCATATTTAGAATCTTTGTAGACTAAATCATTTTAAAAGCCCGTTTAAAAAGTAAACTAATTCAGCAAAAAATCATGCTCTACCACTACTGTGTGTCGCGTATACTATAATACTCTTTACCACTAATGATCTTACTTATCATAAATATCAGTAATTGAAATAAGAGGTAAAAGTAGCTCACCATATATAAAATACACCTATTTCTCCTACTATAAGGAACTCTCGCCAGCAATATCTTGTTAAGCTCTTAATTATAATTACTTTTTCTCCAGGCAGCTCCTACCGACCCTAAACGTAAATTTATATATATGGTTATCATGTAAATCAGGCTATACTTGAGTAGGAGGGGCATTGCATTGTTTTTTGGGCATAAACTAATCTTGTAATGAACTCTGTCTATTTGTAACTCGTGAGATTGCCTCAGTCACTAGCTGAAAATAAGGAGGGGGCCGTATAACTCACTGTAAAATGCGGGTATTATAATTGAAGCAGGTTCATTTCCCATCTTTTCAAAACTAATCAGTTTTCCCCAAATATAAATTCACTATAGATGAAAATCTTGATCGCGTTTATCATGCTAACATCTAATGTTTCAAAACTCACTGCGACGCCAATAGTACCAAGGGGGGAGGAAAGAATGTTAAATTTTGGGGCTACACACACATGAAAGGACAATTGCTGTTCCATCAGGCATGAAATAAAATCTACATACGTTCTTTTATCACTGCATCGAAATTTTGGCATACACATAGGCCTTAATAAATTTTCATTATATGATCAATATTGTGAGAGATGAAGGAAGAGTATATTGTACATATACTTTTCACTAAAAAGAAAGTGCCCAACCACTGCTCATTGTTACTACCTTACTGATAAAAATTACTGTGACCCCTTGCCAAAAACCTATTCTCGTAAACAACTTATTAACTGCCTTCCTCCCCTTACTTCGCTTACTGATGGTTCTGTTGCTAACTCCTTCTAAAAGACCCAATCATCTTTCTTAATTCTGACAGATTCTGGCAATGACTCCTACTGTGTGGTTATTGATCACCTCCACCATGTTATTATTCAGTATTCAATGCGTGGGTCGCCCAATGGTAAGAAAAAAAGACAAATTAAATAATTAAAAAACTCTAAATATAATTAATTTAATAATAAAAAACCCTAACACAAAAACAGTAATGAAGTTTATTAAACTAAAACTCACAAGAAAAAAACCCAACCACTCACATAAGCCAAGGGTACATGAAAGGTAATAAATATAAATTACCTATACTAACCCTTTGATTATTACCTGCACCCAATGGATACATTAAATAGTAGGGTATAAATTAAATTTACCTTATTTCTTATACTAAATAAAAATATAAGAAGAAAAAAAGCCTCAAAATAATAACCATATGGGTCTTTTTTATTAACTTAGAATGAATTAACTTAAAATATAATATACCAATAACTTGTTCGGAATGTCAACTCTGAAAAATTATAGTACTGGCCATAAGCAGTCGCAAAAGAAAATCAAAGTTTATTTGAAAGTTTATTTTTTCTTTGTGATTGTATTTTAGGCGTGCTATTATAGTGTCTTCGTATAAAATGGATGTTTTATTTGAACTATATTTGTTCATTTTATATAAAAAGGGTAGTACCATGTTTCACAAAAATACTTTAAAACCCTATTAGAAAGATATCTTCTAAGCGATATGGAAAAGAAGAAAAGAAATAAAACAGCAAGTGGTAAGAGGTATTTTTCCACGCGGAATAAACGAAGTTAAGGTAGTCGTACAGCTCATACTTAGTGATGCATTAGAAGATGCTCTTCGAACGACCTAGCCACAGACAACTCCAATTAGGAACGCTTAAAGGAATGTAAAACGTTACTGGAGTAAAGTGAGAGAGCGTACGGGTGAAAGAATGAAAGAAAAGAATGAAATAAAAATAATTGCTCGAATGCTATGAATAGCGAGCAAGCAAGAAATTAAGAAAGATATTATTTATTTATCTCTTGAAATAAATGAGAATATATGAGAAATGCGGTGCTAGGTTCATGTACTGGCCATTTTTTTTTGATCGTCCAATCCACTGGCATCGAGACAACCAGACTTAACCCAAAGAACAATATTCATATTAAGAAAAAAATATTAAAAAAAAAAAAGATTGAATAATAGGTGTTGAGAAAGTGACCATTCAACATTCAACATTCCATTCAATATATATATATATAATATATAGTATATATATATTAAATATATAATAATTATATTATATATATATTTATAATATTAATAATATATATAATATAATATATATAATACTTAATATATATATATATATATATAATTATTAATATTTAAGTATATATAATATATATTAATAAATATATACATAATAAAATATTTATATATTTATAATTATTATATTTTAATTAATATATATAATTATATATTAATTTAATATTTATATATAAATATATAATATATATTAATTAATATATATATAATATATATATATATTATATATATATATATATATATATATATAATATTATATATATATTAATAATATATATATTAATTTATATATAATATAAGGGTGTGATATATTCCCACGCTATTACATAGATATTGATTAATATAATAATAAACTACAGAATGTATAATAATAAACATTAATGGATATTTTATAAAGATAATGAAAAAAATGTGTGTAATAATCTACTGTCTATCTATAACTATAAATGAGGTTAGTTATGTGTGTGTGTATGAAGATATATATATAGGTTTTGGTGTCTGTGCAAGCGCAATACGAAAACCGCTGCACAAAACATGAGGAATGTCGATAATTGGAGTTATGATGATATTTTTTTATTCAAGCATTCTGTCGGAAATGCACATAATATAATATGAGTGGGTAATCTTTATCGTACATTTTATATAACGGTTAGTTCGTTATACCACGGCCAAATATATATATGTACCCTATAAATCCAACTAGAACGTGACTACCTGCTAATAGACTAATATCGTTTTGCTAGTTAATTAATAAATACTATTATATAATACATTACAGTTACGTAATGAACGTGTCAATGATTACACAGCAATTAGTTTTATAAACTAGTGTAATCTTGAATATAAATGGAATCGAAGATAAAACAAATGTGATAATACTAAATGAACAGCTCATTAAATATCGATACTATGTTAATGTTTAGTAAATAACGTTGTTTTAATATACTATAGCTCATTAATTATAACATTTATTTACCTACCACTCTTAAACCAAAAATAATCCATCTACAACTTCTACTACATGCCAAAAATGGGAATAAGAATCGTCAGGTTCTTATATTATAACTGTTAGCATACAATATATTTACAAATGTATTGTTCTAGAATAGACGCTTATCCATCCAAGCCATGAAATATACATGCCTCAGCTACCTCTTGAGCGCCTCAAAGGTTCACATCTGTGTGACATGCCAATGAAAGTGATATGCCGTATTGATTCCCCTACATCGTGGTATATTTTTGATGCTGATCTAAATATAATCATTCGGGCATAGATGAGTATTACTGTAGTCATTAAACCCAAGCGTACAACGGTAATGTTTTTGAGTTTATTACCCTCATCACACAGAAAGTATGTTCCATAATTTGGTGTTTAGTACGGTTATTTTATATAGATTATATATATAATATAATTATATATATAAATGATGAGCAAGTGATATTTAACCCAGCGGCGAAGTAGCTCAAAATGAAAAAACCACATTGGAGTATGCTCTCAGGATTACAATAAACTCGATCTTCATTCTTACCCGGAAAGTTACTTTGATAGTCATATTATAGTCGTCACTTACTTTTAATAAGCTGCTAAGTTAATGTCTGTAGGCACCCATCATGTATTATATTATGTCAATATATATTACTTCTTCGTATGTTCGCTTAATAAAGGTTAAATATTCACTTCAGGTAAGTTACAACAAGGACGGTCTGCAGGAAATTGAGTAGTATAATCTAGCTGTTTCCTGTCAAATTTCCCTCAATAAGAAGTAAGTTACCTATACCTATATGAATAATCCATACGTTAATATGAGTTATATTATACCAACTACCAACGTTGACTGAATATGACACCTGGTGATGGAAGTAAGTATATTAATGGTGAGTTTAGTTTTTCCGCCCAATTCTGTACTGAAAGTCGCTGACCTTGTTATAAACATTATTATAACCGTTATGGTAAAGTTACCTAGATGATTCATTCCATTTAAGATATTCCATTATAAAGTTACTTATAATATGGACTCCATGTAGATACATAGACAATAAATCAATGGACAGCCAGGTAGTAAATCCCAGGCACGCATGTTTGATTTATCTCGCACGATGCAAACCATGGCACAATTGTGTTCGAGCCCTATATATGGATACATTATGAATATACAACACAAATTCCGTCGTTTTGGTTTCCTCATATTAATCAACCAGAGTCTCGAACTAGTCACTCTCGTAATATAGAGCTAGACGTTTGGATTTTCTGGGTGCTTAGCAGAAACGGTCCGATAGTTCGATACGTCGAATGTATTACGGACACGACCCCTCCTTACCCGTATGTGTAATGATGAGGGTATATGTATAATTAAACTTAATACGACCTCTGAACCTTGATAAATACGTCTGTAAAACTCTATGAAATAACCATGTGGTCGGCGGGTCCGTCTAGATGTGTAGATTATAACGTATATATCCATAATAATTCTGCGCAGACAATTCTCGAGCATCCTGTTTTTGTACTAATGTATACCCTCCACATGTTCTGAGTATATATACTGGTTCACGTGGCTAATGGTATCCATATAATGTATGTTCTGACCTATAAACAAAACCTCTCTGATAATAAAAACGTTTAACTACACTTTATTACGCATATTTTGATTATGATTTATATAATACATTAAATCCCCAATGATATAGCTGTATAGTGGTAGTTACACACTTTCACTATAAGCTCGTAATCATTGGCACATATCAATGATAATCTAAATAAAGTGATAATGCATAAGTAGTATCATATATATTTAATTTAATTACCTATTTGTTATCTGTAATCCGAAGATTTTTAAACCCTATGAAATTAATACTACTATTTGCATATTAAACTACTATAAGTATTTCTATTTGACACGTATCATATCTTTTGATAGGCAACAATATAGTGTCACGGAGTAGACGTCTAGTGTTTGATGGGTTGCATAATGCTGATGAAAAGCGAACAACCGTATATCAATTAAATTTACTATGAAGGTAAGAGCTCACTCCTATCATATTTTATGTACTGCATTTTTCCAACAGATAAAGCCATAAAAACAATATATCATTCTCACCATTCAACATTCTCTAACTTGTTTTGTGACGCGTTTTTACGTATTGAGCTAGTGTGAGCGGCTAATGAATTATAATAATCGATACATTATTATCTACTACATCTTTCTATACTTAAATCAATCCCGTATTGGTGAATAATACACACCGCTGTAACATAATTTGTGAGGACACCATTAATATATATATATAATATTATAATTAATATATCATAATATATATATATATAATATATATATATGAATGGAAAAGGCATCATATACAAATGTATAATATTAAATAAATAATTAGTAATATATATTTTTTTCAGAATATATCACTCCCATAAGACTGTACCCCTATAGGCTATAACCCTATAATATAATATAATAATATTACTGTATATATATAAATATATTATATATTAAATATATATATATATTAATAAATATAATATATTATATATATATATATATATATTATATAATTTAATAATATATATATATTATAAGTATATATATATTATATATATAATATAATATAATATATATATTATTATTATATATATATATTAATTAAATATATAAATATAAAAATATTATTATATATTAAATATATAATGATATATTATTCAATATATATACTATATTATATTAATATTATAATTAAATATATATATATATATATATAATATATGAATATATAACTATATTAATATAATATTTATAATATGTACAAACATACTGTATATATATATGATATATTTTATATATAAATGCCATCTTCCCTTTTTTATATGTCTCCACACAGGCATTCTTGGCCTGATTTTTAAAGAGAAGGTGATGCAATATTGGTTGACAGATTTAGAAGAAACCATTTGACACAAGTCGACCATCAGAAAATCCACCCTTAGGAGTCATTCACAGGGCCGACACTGTCACTTGTATTCTCAATAATCTACACTAATATGAAGTACATATATAATATTCATTATACTAAGTAGAAAGAGTTATTATATCCACTCATAGTCACATGTGAATAATAATTGGCATTTAGTCCCAACCAATCATTGCCCCCTCACAATAACCCCGCCATTAACTCCTTCTTAAGTTGCGCTTGTATTCATCGCCTCAGCCAAATAAAACTCACAGTTTCTCTCCTTCAGACATCGTTTACTGACTCAATCCAGCTTTCTTCTTCGGATCTCCCAGAGACCATAGTTTCAATAGATGTATACAGTTGTTAAGAAATACATAGTTTAGCTCGCGTAAAACAATTGGATACCGAATCCATGTTAAGTAACCCTTAAGTTATGCACTCTAAGACTTATGAACCTCTAACATCATTAACAACAATTTAATTATGGCTATATAGCAACTTTTCTGCCATTTACAATCATTTCCTACTACCACTCTGCCATCATCCATTCCTTATCATATTCAACATATTCCTATAAATAATTTTAATACTATCAGACACTTGTTCCAGTCGACTCCACCATCTACAATATAACTTTACCACACGAGGACTGTCCCATCTCACATACCATAAACCTTACTTCTACATCTACGCTGTTAATTTCTAAAACCATTCCATTTTTACACATCTTGCCAAATTACTTCTCTACCAATCCTTTCAATCGATACTCTTCTTCAGATTTCAATTCACTAAAACTCCAAATCATCCGCATAATAATTAGGTAGGCTAACCCACCACTCACCGCCCATTCTTTCATCAATTCTATAACACCATTTCCTGCGCAACCCATTATTCTAATTCTTCATAACTTACCCTAAATCTATTATACAATTATTAGAATAAAAAACAGGAGACACACCACATCCCTGCCTCACTCCGCTGATTATTATTAACCATAAATCATCATTTTTATGTCTTACCATTTATTACTTATACACACTATAAGAGTTCTAACTAATAAATCAAACTTGATTTATGAATTTCCTAATATATATATGTAATATTATATATAATATATATACTATATATATATATTATATATATATTATTATATATATTATATTATATATTTAAATTAATATTAATATATATATATATATATATATATATACCCTCATTATATTAAATCAATAAAAATAACTTCAGATATATATTAGATATAAATTTAAGTATAAGGGTATTTATATATATATATAATAATATATAGTAACCATTATAAATAAATATATATATATATAATATATATATATATATATATTATATATATAATATATATATATAATATATATATATATATATTAAATTATATTAATATATATATATAAAATATATATTAATATATTAATTAAATATTATATATAATATATATATATAATATAATATATATTATATATTAAAATATATATATATATATTATTAATAATATATAAATATATATTAAATATTTATTTAATATATATACATATAAAATAATAATAATAAATTTTGATTCAAACTCTTATATATATATATAAAATATATATATGTATTATATATATATATATATTTATATATATATTATAATATATATATTATATATAATAATTATATAATTATATATATTATAATATATATAATAATAAATTAATATTAATATATATATTATTATATTAATATATATATTTAATATATATATAATATAATATAGATATTTAATATATATTATATATATAGCCACCACTGGTAGATGTATGGCTACAGATTCATCAGAACGAATAAGAGTAGGAAAGAAGGTTTACAAAAGTTATTTTTTATTTTTTATAAAGAATATTAAATAAATGTTAATGGATCACATTAAGTTTAGTAGTGAAACATCATGATACTGATATCCTAATATCTAGGTTATCAAAATTAAACGAGTGGAAAAGAAGTAATAACATAATAGTTTTCCATTATGATGTAATTCATGTCCCATTACATTTAATAGGTATACAAATAACCAAAATGTTAACCGAACGCATTAAAATTAGAGGAGAAGTGTCATTACTCGCCTCTCTCTCATTTTTATCCTCTTTAGACTGTCAGTCTGAGTAATATTAAATCTAATCTCTCAGATGCTAATTACTAAGAAGGAAGACAAACATAGTATGAGTGAGTTCTGATTATCATTAATGATATCTTTAAATATTATTGACTAGAGAGTACAATGATACAATTGGTTTAGAGAATTTAGAATATAGATTAATAGTGTCATTAGGGATGGGAAGCACATTTATTTTATCAATCAAAATAAACATAGGCTCGATACTGGCAGTAAAGAGTCATTTAAGTTCTTTGCAACTTTTAATATATACAAAAAATTTTCATGTAAGTATAAATACAGCCCACGTCACATTGTTATTACTGAAATTGATTGTTATGCAGAATACTCTTATAAATCCATAGAAAATATATATATATATATTTAGTATCTATTTATGACTGATCTCTTATTTTGACAGGTATATACAAATTCAATAGTATAGTGCCTGCAGTTTAATCTAAGTTCTGTATTTATTGAAGTTGTAGATTGAAAGAACTTTGTTGATCTACCTGGAGTTATTAAGGAAGTATAAGTCATCGTAATAAAAATCGACATTTCTAAAACCTGTGGCCAATGGACTGACGTGGAAGTTTCCCCTGTTTCACTCAAGAAATAAGAATACAATAATACTTTCTATTTATAATTGGCACCTTAATGTTCTCACTACTGTGTGACATTCAGTGAGATGTTCAGAAGTAAAAGACACAAAAAAAAAATTTTTAGGTATAAGTCATTCTGAAATAATTGTCAACGCATGACTACTCAGAGAAAACTAAAGAGATAACAAAGAAACCTAAGTATCTGGCCATTCGTTGGTGAAGAAAGTAAGCTAACTTGAATGATTAATTGATAGAGGTTATATAATTCTGAAAACTATATTTCTTTTACTAAAAAATTATCTTCTGTTAGATATTTTCCTTGCAGTAGTGTGATATAGAAAGAGACCTAGATACTTTTGTACTAGCCGTTTAACAAAACTCAAGAATTTCAGCACGTGTATAATACGTGACGATGACTAAGATCATCCTTTACTATAATTTCTGTAAATTTAACAATTATTCATACTATTTAAGATTTTTCGTTTCAATTGTCCCATTAAATATTTATGTATTATTTTATAATATAATTATATTTCAAGCAACCACTTATATACATTTCGAGTAAAGATGAAATTGATGAGTAAAATTTACAGAACATTTTACTTAATTTCTAGTTGTCTCTATTTCATAAATTTCTTTTCAGTATTGTCCATGGGAGTATCAAATTTTACGCGTTCGACTGAATTTATAGTCATAACCCGGATACATTCTTTATAACCTTGCTGAGATATTAATTTACTGAATTAGTCTAATAAGTAGTAGATATTTAGTAATTGACGATACAAAGATTCTATAGGGCCGAATCAATATATTGAGAAGTTAGAATGTCAAAACTGACAACGACATAGTTAAATTAGAATAAAGATAGGAATACTGCGGAATAAGAAAGAAGACCGTGCACAACAGAACAGGCAGGCAATTCTGTATATTTGCTCTTTGAAGGAAACGCGAATCAAAATACCGAACAAGTACCTAGATCTTAATCCAATATATATATATACATGTGTCTAGTCTCTCGTCAAATGTGATCTTGCATAAATAGCTGTATTACTCATCCTCTTGAGACGATAGTGGGCCACATTATACCTAGATCAAAATATGTTAATCTGAGGGTATGCTCCAAAAGTTGCTAAATTTTTCAATTACAAGTTTCCTCTTTTCAGTAACAAGTGTTTCTAAATTAGGTTATATGTATTTGCTAGAACTTCTTCCATAATCCTCGATGATATTTTATTTTTGTTTGAATTATTTGTGAATGCGAACAGTCAGATGCCGAATATATTAATGTAGAGCTGTGTGATGTATTGCGATAGTGATAGTGTGTGTCTCTCTCTCCTTCTCTTCTCTCTCTCCTCATCTCTCTCTCTTATATACTATAACTGCTATCTCTCTCTATTATATCATATATATACATATTATATTACTTACTAATTCATTCTTATCATTTTCGTCTATATCTCTATTTCTCTCGTTTTCTATCATACTTCCTCTCATTCTCTATACTCGCTTAACTCTCTGCTATATCTTCATCTCTCTATTACTCATTTCTATTACTATCTATCTTATATCTATTCTTTATTACTCTCTCTCTTCATCTATCTCTCTTCTCTACTCTCTATTACATCCTCTGCATCATCTTATTACTTCTCCTCTCTCTACTATTTATATAAGTGATATTAAGTCAGTAGTAAATTCTAAATATATATTTTATGTGAATGTAAAAACAAAGTTATAAATAACAAAAAATTAACTTATATATTAATAATGATAATTGGTTTTACTCATAAATAGATTTTAAACAAATTTGAATGATAACATACTATAGGTTAATAAAATATATTTTAAGAAAACTTCATATTCTTCGCCTTGGTATTTAGCCTTAAAACTAAATGACTTACAATTAAATACCATATTTCCTACTTACTAATTAGAAATCAATTTAGATGGGAAATTGCATTTTTCAGAAAGGTATAATACTGGTGAATATCGAAACATGACCCAAAAATTTAATATTAAAAAATATTATACCATTCGCGTGACAACGATTTATGTACAGTTAATCTATGCATACTATAATTTTAGCCATTTCCTCTAGAATTTTATTACTAAGTATATTTAATTTACACGCGTCTCCATCACCCTACAGATATGAAATATTAACAGTTAGCGCGTGTATACTTAATTATGAAGTATTTTTGTCTTACGTTTTTCATAAAAAAGATGGATTCATAATTATTTTGAAATATAAGTATTTAAGATATTTGATAGATTCTCAGGTAATATAAAGAGAGTAAAGCAATTAGAGATGTCTAAATGATTCTACGAAAATTTAGTTTCGACTCATTTATGTAAGTTCAAAAAAATATGAACGATCAGTTCTGCTAACATAGAAAAGTATACATCTGATTATGAGCAATAGCAAATTATATGATTGTAGAGACGTGTGGTCAAGAGATAAAAAAAAGGATTTAATTTGATCGCAAATAGAAGATAAACCACTTATCAATTATGGAGGATGGGTGTCATGAGTTGAGTGGATCAGAAGTGTTCTCAGTAAGGAGTACAGACTAGGTTGTTTCCGCTCTTATAGAGTGTAAAACAAGATAAAAAATCGTAATGTTATATGTTCTATTGTTATATCATAAACGTCCAATCACTATGAATTAAAGTATCGAGGAAAAGCCCTAGATCAACCATTATTAAAGAGGAACCAGTGTGAGGTAAATCACTCCAGATTTGACTGAGCTTACTCTTAAATAACATTGGCAAACTATTATCATACCCTGTATAATATCAAACTGATAAGGGTGGTCAGTTAAGAAATTACGAAATTAGCCTATCTAGAACATCACCCATACCTTTTAGATAGCTTGTTTTTATAAAAGGTAGTAAAGTTATAATAATGAACCCTTTCAATTTTAAAGGTTACACGAGAATAATAAATATAAAACAACACA
Source organism: Trachelipus rathkii (assembly GCA_015478945.1). NCBI lineage: Eukaryota > Metazoa > Arthropoda > Malacostraca > Isopoda > Trachelipodidae > Trachelipus > Trachelipus rathkii. The sequence continues at coordinate 43,474 of JABUQX010013994.1, forward strand.
ATAATATATTGGAGGACTGAACGAATAGGTTTGTGATTATGTTTTTTCAATGAAAGTATAGTTATATTAGGCCGTAGTGAAAATAGAAGGACTTATGTTGTAAGCAGTGCAAGCATCGTGTAGGGGTTGCACGCTTAACTTAAGTAATTTGAAATTCCAATAACCTTGTTCTACTGCAATGTCTCCTTGCACTAAGAAATTCGAGATAACGTATATCGCGATATACTCGCACTCGATGTTATCTTACGCGAAAAGACTGCCTGACCCTGTCATAGCCAGCGAGTTTGAAATGTGCTCTGTTTCGTGTACGTTACGAGGACGCCTCTATTCAATATGATAGTGTGGTTAATTAGGGACAGCCACTCGCGGTCGAAGTCTCTGAAGCATACCGACATTGGTTCAAATAATGAGATGTATAGGAAACAATTATAACCACGCAAGCCTAAGTTTTACGTATTGAAAAGTAGTAAAGAGTAGGAATATTAGACACATAGCCAGAACCCATTGCTGAGGAACAAATGAGCAACACCAGACGAACCAATATTTAAGATTTAAAGGATTGAGCGATTGTCAATCACCAAAATTCTATTAAGTAAATGCAAAAGAAAGGTAAGCCATTTTGGTGATATGAGAAAAGATTAGAAGATTGAAGATGTTTTAAACCTTTTCACTGCTAGGGTAGATTCGAAAACTATAAAAAGAACAGAAGTTAGAGAGATTTTAGCCGATATTGGAGGGTTGAATTTGGTTCCCTTTTTGTACAGGACACCTTCCAGCAAGAAAAAAAGGCCAAAGTAGAAAACAGAGGCGGAGATAATTTAAAAGTAGAGTGCAAAGCTCGGAAGCACAACTTTTTGAGAACTATAGGAGGTATACCATACCTCAGGCGTGTGTTCCTGAGTGTATACCTCTGATAAAAGCAGAAATAACATCTTTTAAGAATTACATTATTAGCATAAGATATGTTGGAATAGTGGAGAAGAATGAATCACTGAATCCGTCTATGGGGAATTAGAAGCAAACGGTTTGAGCGAATAATTCAACTTTAGTAGAAGGCAAAACGGTAGTTGCGCCATCGGAAGTTATTAAAAGAGGGAAAGGAGGAAGAAGCAAAGTAAGATTTAACATTTTTGAAAATGACAGAAATGACGTGGGGAGGAGTAACCAGAAGATTATTGCATTTTCTACTGAGAAAAGAATTTTTGTGTTCATGAGAATAGATTTGACGATTTTGGGATGAATATAAGTGCAAGTTTCTGGATTTGAAGATGACCAGTAATTCCTAAAGGCAGTGTCCCTTTGCGAATAACAGAGAAAAGAAGAGTTAAAATAAAGTTGCGGGAGTTTATGAGCTTCGATGACGATGGTATGAGCCTCTCCATGCCAGAGAGAATACCTTCCGTAATGCACTCAGGATACTACGAGGAACGAAGAGTTTATAACCGTAGTATTGAAATCTATCTATGAGTAGATACAACAGGAACTCCATCCTCTTCTAGCAGAACCGAAATACCTAATAATAATACG
>JABUQX010013994.1:47500-50000 GCA_015478945.1 Trachelipus rathkii
TAATCACCATTATTTCCGTTTTCTCTCTGTTTATTCTCATGCCCATTTACTTCACTACACCTCATTCCACCTATTCACATCTCTTGCAGGTGCTTGATGCTCCTGATTTCACTGCCGCATTTATCCGTCATAAACCAATAGTGTGCTCCCTATTCCCTTATGCATATTTGAATATATTATCAAACGTATTTTCCTATAAGTACCTGTTTGCGGAGCAAGTTCGTTCTTTAGCAGGACCTGCTCTGAAAATGGTGGAAACAATGACAAAATGATTAACGAGAACTACAAAATTGTTTTGGTTTTTTCTTTAATATAAATAAATAAATATGAAGTAAATACCAGTTTTTCCTTTAATTATCCTACTACCTATAGACTGAGAATTATCAATTTATATTACCCTATTGACCAACCTAATTCCTAATATAATGATATTATGTTCACGACTGAATACAAGAAAAGATAGTTAGTAACTGACAATTTCATCGATAGCGAGCTATATATTTCTCTGTAATTAGTTTTTAAAATGTGAGATGTTGTTTAAATTTATCTCAAAAAGAATATCTTCCTTCGAAATGTCGTTTAGTCTGACGTTAACCTCTGAAGACGTCCTTTGATCCCCTTGATAACTACGTAGTTACAATATCCAACCGTGACTTTTATTAATAGCAGTCGATAAGTTATATCCTTAGATGGGTCCTAAATATACGAGTCGAGTCTGATCGTAATCAGTATAATTCTAGAGCCTTTAGGTCCAAAGTTAATGGTTCAACTTAAATCCCTTAACTTTGGCTTGAACACTTGGTTATAAATTGGATTGTAGTCTTGGCCTCAAAAATCATTATAACACTCAAAACTCAGTTCCTCTCCAGGCTTGATTTTGCCCCAAATTTGATGTCGCCTCCAAGCTTGACCCCCCAAATAATCTGGGGAAAATATGCTTTCATTTTTTCAAAGCTTGCTGTATCCAATTATTGGGGAAATTCTGAGTTTAACACCTTTTTTAACCTTATTTAAATCACGACGCGTTCACCTGAGTTTCAAAAGAGTCAAATGAATTTTATTTCATGCTCGAGAACAGCTGTTTGCTTCCTATAATTAGAAGGTTCACTAAAATTTAACGACAGAGTCAGTCCGACTCAGACAATATCCTTTAAGGCAGCTTTTTCCGTAAGAGTTGCAAAGAGCAATGGTGACAGCACACTTCCCTGTCTAACCCCGTTTTCACTTCAAACTACTTCTCTCTTCCTGTTCCTCTAACCCTACATTTATTGGATTTTTATACATACTTTTAATGGCTGCTATCAGACTTTTTGGTATGACATACATCGGATCTTCCCTATACACTCTCCACAGTCTCTAAAAATTTATTCTATCGAATGTCTTTTCCAAGTCTATGAATGCATCATTCGCCTCTATTCCACTCTATGATTTTCTCTGTCAGCATCCTCATGTAAAATATTAGGTCAGTTGTACTTTTCATTAGTACTTTTTCCTGGTCTGAAATCGTGCTGCCATTTCCCAATCTTGTCCTCGACCTCTATCCTTAATTTTTTTTCTAAGATCCTCTCATATATTTAGCTCGCGCCAGAAACAACAATACTATTCCTCTAAAATTTCCGCATATTCTTTTATCTCCCTTCTTATGTATCGAAAGATTACTGCTTTTCCTCCATTCGTTGGTAGTTTTCTTTCTTCCATACTTGGTTAACTAATCTTGCACCATTTTAAGTTATTTGCCTCTCTGTTTTGAATATTTCATTATTCATTCCATCGTCATCCTTGTCGACTTTCCCATTTTTTTAGGTATCTTTAACTGCTTCTTTCACTTCCTCTATCCTCTATCATCGTTTAATTCCTCCATGTTCCTTTCTTACTCTCAGGAGATTTCCATCATTTCTCCTCACTTCTTCTACGTTCAATAATGCGCTCGAAATACTCGCCCATCTTTCCGTCACCTCTCTTTCGCTCTAGCAGAGGTTCTCCTCCTTATGCGAACCGCATCTTTCGGTTCTTTATATCCTCTTCATCTCTTGGCCATTCATATAAAATTTCCCGTCCCTCGTAATCCTCTTTCAGTTCTCTTCCATTCTTCTCCAAGTAATGTACAATACTTCCTTCTTTTTCAAACATCCCTGCTGGTTTCTTGAGTACATATTCTATCCTGTTTTTTTTATCCCTTCCAGTTTTCCCCCCCCCCCCCCCCCCTTTTGGCCCCCTTCAAGTTTTACCTATCATGTCTATATCTGCATCGCGACGACGATCCGAACGTCCGCATTCCACCATTCCGTCTTCTTTTTCCTCCCCCCACGACTCTTTTCTTTCCTAGTATTTCGCTTGCCAATTCGATCTACTCTTGTTTTAAAGTCTCACAACTCCACCCGCGTTCTTGTTCTTCTTCCCTTCTAATTCTTTGTGTGAGTTTTTCCATTAAACAGTCTCTAATCCAACCATCACCCTCAGTCTTACCAACAGTATCTCTCTTTTGTATATCTTCCTATAA
>JABUQX010013995.1:0-10000 GCA_015478945.1 Trachelipus rathkii
ATCGCCGGCATGAGAGTGAGCAAAGTCTGAGATAACATCTTCAGTTTTTATTGTCAATATTTCGATGTACGTAAAGGAGGGCAAGGTAAGTCTTTCATCTCAATAGTATTTCTCAAGTATGTTATCCAGAAGTCCTTTAGTGTTGAAAAGCTTCTTTCTATACTGAAGCAGTAGACATGGGTAAAATTTGCAGTATTTGCAACAAGATGTGATATTTTGTTAATGGTGACTGTTTACAAGAAACTATTTCGTCTATTGCTGTTTTTGAAGTATCTGTGCTGTGATGCATTTCAACTTCCATAAAATCCATTCTGCTTTTACTAAATCCTCAATTGGGCTTTCAGATCTTCCTTGTAAAATTAACATCTTTTATCTTCTCATATGCACATTACACCTGTTTCGAGTTATGACAAATTGCAAGGAAATCTAATTTCTTTATGGATTTAAAAACCCTCTCCTAATGCTGATATAAAATCATCCAAAAATGGTATAAAAAAATGATGTGCGTTAATAAGTCTGTGGGCGATAGTCAAGAAGTTGGGTCTGTATTTTGATTTGGTAATTTCTGGATACATCAATTTAAATGCAACGCAGATCAGATGCGCTTACACATTCTCCAAAATCTTACTTAATTCTAATGTGCATTTTCTTTGACCTGCTTCAAAGTTTTATTTTATTTAACTAGGATTTCAGTTCATATATCCACTCACCAAATCATAACGTGTGTCTGCAATCGTTTTTGAAAGATTGTATGTTAAACATAAACAAAATAGTCTGTTTAAAACAAACAAAAGAACCAAAAAGTCTCTATTAAACATTGTTTAGATTAAGGAGCTTTAATTCTGACTGATGCCAACTTCACATTTTGCTGTTCTAAAAGCGATAATTACCGTTTATCATCGCTTAAATAATTAAAACCGATATAGCCTTGCTCCAGCGATTTTCATAAACTTTTTTGATCTCTTTATGCACTCTAGGAGTAATCTATTTTTTTCAAGAACTTTTTTCCTCTTAGCCTTACCAAAGAAAAAATGACAAAATCTGAATATATTCCAATTGCATTCTAATATTCTGAAAACTTTAGAGCATCTGTAAGGCATAAATTTAAGCAAAATGCAAAAAGCAGCGAGTAAAATAAATAGCTTTGTGATATTTTTCTTTATTACTTTCGGAACACTCATGAACCCATCCACTATGCTCTGCACCTCATACCCTGTCCTTTAAATTATTGGATTCAAACCCAAGTTCAGTTACTTTTTCCTAAATTACTCTAAAAGAATTATTCCGTCAAATCATTTGCTGAGACGAAAAACAAAAAAACTTCTTGACGGTAAGAGTATCAATATCACGTAACACACTCACATGAAAATGACTCCTTCTGGGAACATCGGCTCGTTCGTCATCGGCTAGACAGTAAAAAAATTTACTTTAATTATGGGTTTGCCACAATTTTACGTTGGAATTAGATGCGCAAAATGACTGATTAGAGCATTTTGACTGATGGAATTAGTATACATGGGATTCTACCACTAGTTTTTAAATGTTCATGAAAGAACATGGTAAAGCATTAGGACGCTCACTTCAAATACTAGAAAAATGCATGGGTTCCATACCCTTAAACCTTGAAATTAGACGTGAGAACATATTCCACGCTAACGATACATTTTGCTAACCACAGAATCAATTGTTTTCAAACAATTGAATTTGCCGTTTTCGCTGTCTTCGTCTCCTTTTCATTTCTGACAATCAATCTGTTTGTTGATTCTATCATTTTTCTTTCTTTTCTTACAGCAAATCTCTTTCTACCGATTCTTTGTGATATTAGTTGGCTTCGTGTTTTTTGAAAGATTCAATGGACTTCCTTAAGTTGCAATACAGTCACAAGAACAAAACACTCAAATTTCTGGTGTTTTCCTCTTACCTTCTTCTTTTTATTCCAAAACAATAGCAATCTGAGCAATAAACCCCAACGTTTTTTATCAGAGTAAGCTAGCCACTTAATGAAAATATCTTTCCCGACCTATGCCTTCCTGAGCAGGAAATAATATTTTGAATCTGGTTTCCAGAGGGTCCAAGATATATTTAATATTATCCAAAATAATACCTTAATTGATAAATAATTGTATTTATGAATTGCATATCGTTTAATTAAATTTATTTTTAATTTTAATCTAAATTAATTTTTATTATTTTTTAATTAATTTTTAATTTTAAATTTAATCAGCTTTAACTGAATTGAACCTCTGCACTTGATATTATCAAGAGTTATCATAAAATTTTAGTTTTAAAATATCATCGGGGGGACATGGCCCCCTTGGCCCCCCCTGGATACGCCACTGTAATATAATATATATAATATTATATATATATAATATTATATATATATATATATATATAATTATATATATATATTATTTATAATAAGTATAATATTATATAAATTAATATATACTATAGTATATAGGTGTTCGTTAATATTGGAGCAATGGAGTAGACTATATCTTGATTAAAAATAAAATAATATTTTAAATAAAACATTTTCACCGAAAACGCCTCGTTTCCAAGAAACAAGGAAATACAAGGTGATGAAACTTATGTGGACATATCGATATATTTCATTGCCCGTCCGTGCCAATCCCAACCTTGAATAATAAGCAAAATACACGTAGAAAAGGTAACCACCTGGTATTACTAGTTTCCGATATTCTTTCATTTATACATATACTTTTAATAGAATAATTTAATCTCGTGTCGCTCAGTTCTGTTTCAAGTGTTGCTCATATTTTCAAAATGAATAACACAAATAGTGAAATGTGCGATATGCATTTGTTTACGTCGTACGAAACGGTAATTTTCATTAGCAGCCATTGCGTCTCTATGAAGAATGACCCTAATCGTGTTCATCCGATACATACTATGTTATACACGTCTCCATCAAGTCTTAGAGAAACAGAAGTTTTAAAAAACTTACTAATGGAAACGGCGACCTCGCCACAGTAGTCAACTCCAATATCGAAGACCAGTCTCCAGAACTTGATTCACAAGTCATACACAAGTACCAAAAGATTGCTGAACACTAACATGTAAGCATCAGACAGTTTTCAGGGTATTGAAAATCAACTTCTGTACCTTATCACATCCAAAGAGTGCAGCACTTGTACCAACAGATTTCCTGCAAGAGTAGCTTTGGTGTCGATGGATGCAAAAACAGAAAATCAACAATCCATCACCCATTTTAACAGATATATGGTTCACCGATGAGGCAAATTTTCAGATACGCCATATCGAACTTCCACAACAATCACATATGGGCTTTGATGAGAACCCACATGCAATAATTGAAAGCGCCATCAACACCAGTTTTCATTGAATTAGGGTCGCAGTGTGCGTACCATTGATAGCCATTCTTTTGCTAGCGAGCCTACTCGGACGTTTTTTTCATCGCCATTTCTTGAACATGGACCGCTACATCACTGGGACAGACGTCCATACAATTAAGATCGAAAAGGATTCATGCCACGGACGGCATCCAGACTCATTCAGTTTAGTTGCGCTAACTACTTGAACACTTATATCACCCATTGATAGTCGAGAGGTAGACAAACTTGACCGTTCCGCGTCTTCCAGGACCTAAAATGCATTGGATGTCCTTTCTTGTGGGTCACCTGATACATTTGTTTATACAGCAACAGTTGAAATCCCAAAGAATTAAGGGCTCGCATAAGCGCATCTTGTGACACAAATTCGGCACACGCACACAGTATAATCTGACGTGTCCGCAATCATAGCGTCCCCAGAAGAGAGGCCTGTATGACGCTGGGGGGCTCAATTTAACATTTGTGTATACCTTAGTGCACCATTGTTCGTTTACTATTCTGTTGTATATGTTCTTCTTGCAGTAATGTATGTATTCTTATAATTAAATAAATGGAATGAAATATAATTAATTTTTCCAAATTTACATTCAAAAGCTATTTAAATAATGTTATAATAGGTCTTCACCTTGATATCTTGGAACCGAGGCGTTTTCGGGTGAAATGTTTATGACACATACTATCATTATATTTATCAAGAATATCATACATGAATTTTTTCGCAATATAACGCAACACCCTGTATATATAAATATAAAATATATATATATATATATATATATATAATATATATATATATATTATATATATATAATATTAAATATATATATATATATTAATATAGTATATATATTATATATATATAATATACATATAAATAATATTTATATATATTATATATATATAGTAATATATATTATTAATATAATATATATATATATTTATATATATATATTATAATAATATAATGTATATAAATAATAATTTATATAGTATTATATAAATATATATATATATATATTATATAATATATATATATATATATTATATATATATATATATAATATATATATTATATATATATATATAATAGATATATATATATAATATTTTATGTTATATATATTAATATATATATATATTTATATATATATATATATATATATATAATATATATATATATTATATATATATATATATAATATATATATAATATATATATATATGGTGGAATCTTGTAAAAAAAATCTACTACAATTCATGTATTTTATTTCCTGACCCCTCCTTAAAAAGGGCCCTGCTTCGTTCTGCCCTGTAAAATATATTATTATTATATTTATATATATACTTATATTATATATTATATATTATAGTATATATATATATATATATATATAAATATATATATATATATATACTGCTATAAGTAGGATCTTTCACCGAGAAGGTATATTTAATTAAAATTTTGTATTTTCCCACTTTAGAAGGCATTTTTTTTAACCCAATAAACATAAAGATAAACTTGTCAGTGCTTCGAACGTCGTTGTATAAGAAGGAAGCTAATTAAAGAAAAATTAAAGTTTTAATACTATAGTTACCTAATGTAACGAACATAACCTTACTTAACGCATCATAACCTCACTATAATGTAATTATTGTTAATATTTAAAATTTATTCCACTTTGCATTGTTTGAAAAAAAAGTAAAACATGCATTGGCATCATTTGCGCTTTGTAGATTTTGTTCGATAATGCACATAGAAAAAATAAAAAATAAAAAAAATTTTATCACTTTTTCCACAACATTATGAAAAAACCCTACCGAATGTCCTGTATTATATATATATTATATATATTATAATATAATATATATATATATATATATATATATATTATATAATAATATATATATATATATATATATATTAACGCATAATATACTATATATAATATATATATATATATTATTATATATATATATATAATATATATATATATATATATATATAGATATATATATATATATAGTATATTATAGTATATATATATATTATATATAAATATATATATATATATATCATATATATATAAATATATATATATATATAATATTAATATTATTATATATATATATATATATATATATTAATACTATATATAAGAATATTATTTGCTTTCAACTTCCAAATGCTTTGAAAATGTTTGAGGTAAAAGAAATTTAAGATTTATAAACTGATAAACCATTCCTCATTCCTACCTCCCCCCACCCCTCCATACTCAAAATTGTCGGAAAATGTTTGTAATAGGTATAAAACTTCGAATTACAGTCAGTATACTCGATATAAAATTGAACCTTTTCCGGTGTAAACAATTGGCTGACAATCCATATCCTCATAACAATATTATATTAATTATTTTCTTACTTACTTACTTAAACGTCGGGTTTATTTTCTTATTTTCTTATCATTTCATTTCACAATTTTTTTTTTTGTCCTTTATTTATTTTTTATTACTATTTCAATATATATATATATATATAATATATATATATATATATATTATCAAATAAAGAAATGATTTAACTACATATATATATATATATATAATATATATTAATATATTTATATATATATATAATATATATTGGAAATATTTCACAGTAAGTAAAGCAATAAGAAAAGAAAAGAATAGTAGATAAATGCCTAAATCCAATGGCCAATCACGCTTCAAGAAAGGTCTACAGTTTAAGAAGGATTAAAATGGTTCAAGCGATTTTACCCTCTCAAAAGAAGCAAAAAAATGCTTGTAAAGGAAGGAATAGTTTTTCTATAGTTATTTTCAGTGTTAAGAAAGTTACATTGAGTTGCAGTATAAATTTAGGGTTTTAAATCATGTTCTTATGTTATTTAGTCTGATCAGTATTATTGTGCTGTAAGAATATATTTGAAGTATATATATTATATATATATATATAATAAATATATATATATATATTATATATTATATATATATATATATAATATATATAATAATATATATTATATATATATAATATAAATAACAAGCAGTGCGGGAAAAATATGTTTTTGGTTAATTTTATTTTACCTTAAAATCATTTTATTTTATTTTTCTATAGCTATTCATCATATAAAATATATTTTATTAAGTTTTTTGGGTCAAAAATTTATTGTCAGAAGACGCAGAACTCTCATTATTTTTAAACAAAACTTTTTCACTTTTTTAACCATATTTCTCTTATATAAGGTTATATAAATTAATATAATAGGTTATATTAATTTTTATAACAAGATTTATATAGAATATTACAATATAATACGTTATAATATAATATATATATTATATATAATATTATTATATATATATATATATATTATAATATTATATAATATATATAATATATATATATTTATATATATATATATATACTATATATAATAATATAATATATTATATATTAACTTATATATATATATTATATATATAATATAATATATATATAATATATATATAATTAATAAATATTATTATTATATGATATATATATTATATATATATAGTATATATAATATATATAATATATATATATTTATATATATTAAACTAATTAGATAATTATATATATATATAATATATAATATAATATAATAATATTATGTAAATATTTATGGATATATATATATACTATCATATATATATATATATATATTACGTATATATATATATATATATTATATTATATATATATATATATATAATATTATATATAATATAGATATATATATATATATATATAATATATATATATATATATAAATATATAATCATATAATGAGCATATACTCCATCTCTCTTGTCCTTGAATAAACTGATAAATATTGTTTATCAAAATCATCCTTGTCTTGAAATTCAGAAAGTCGTGCTTTTGCACATTTCATCCCGAAACGCCATAAAATGACCCTAAAAACCTTTTCCTCCTAGAAAATGTAACAGATTTTTCTGGTTCCTTTACCTTACACTCTTTGCATTTTGTAATTTTAAAATTTCACTGATTCTTCCTTTCTCCTTCCTCTGTATATCTATCAGTATTACTGCTGTTTCAACTTCAGCTAAAGCTGACATGTTTGATCAAATTTTTCCCTTCTCAAAAGTTCCACCTATAACGTGTCAGAGACTCCCCTCCTTAATTCATTTGTTTAATAAGCTAAATAATTGGAATTATCTGGGGATGTTATACGCTAAAGAAGCGGAGAGTGCTGAATCAGTCATCCCGTCTCATATTCCGCAAAACTTTGCTCTATGATAGCTGCATCCTGCGCTTTTTAAATTTAGTTTCTCTACACTGCCAACAAACTCCACCCTTTAAACTTCCATGTTGAAAGAGTACATTATGAGCTTGCATCCTGCCTTTTTAAATTGTTTCCTCACTGCCCAACAACTTCACCCTTTCACTCCTGTTGGAAGAGTACACTCATCCAGCATGGGCTAAAGGAGCGGGACCCCAGTCGATAATCCAACTATCGTCCATTCGCTTTAACCTCTGTTCTTTCTAAAGTTTTCGAATCTATTCTAAATAAGGAAATTTAGAAAGATCTTAAATCTTCTAATCTTGTGTCTGATTGCCAGTATGTCTTCTGTAAGAACCGCTAGACTGTCGATCTTCTTTCTTTTCCTTCCCACTCTTGGTCCTCTCCGCATTTCTGTGAATCTTTTTCTGTGGCGCTAGACATATCGATGGCTTTCGATAAAATCTGCCACAAAGCTTTAATTTCTTCCTTTCCAGTCGTTCTATGATTGCAATTGTAGATAGCCACCATTAATTCTTTAAATCTATCCATAGTGGTATTCCTCAGAATTATGTCCTATCTCAACTCCTTTTTTTCTATTTAGCATCAATGGTCCATCGATACTGTGTCTCTTCTGCACTCTTAGACTGATAACTCCAACATTCATCAATACTTCTTCTAATTTGAAAAACGACCCATTCAACAGAAAATAGATGATGCAAGGAGGTTAGCCTTGAAGTAACAAATCTTTGATAATTTTCGTATCAAAGTTGTGTTAAAGAAATCATGGTTGTTTCCAATGCTTCAATAACTCAGTTTCGTCATCTATCTACTTGATATATTCTTCCAAACAACTATAATATCTTTGAAAAGACATCTCTAACCTTTATTTGTTCTTTATATTCTTGATATTTTCATTTCTCGTGATCTTTAGTGTTCCGAGGCGCCTTCGGAACTTCTTCTAACCATTCCAGTTGCTAACTCTGCATATGGGCGCTGCTTTGCCCTCATTTAGAGTATGAATCACATATCTGGGCAAGTTCCACACATATTGTTCTCCATGATAAAGTGTAGTCAAGGTAGGGCTTGTTGAATTCTTAACTCTCCCACTCCTACTAACTCTCTCTCCAATCATTCTAGCCATCGAAATGCTGCAACGCTCTCCTTACTCTCTTGATATTATAATTTATTTAATTTACATTGCTTATTTGAATTCAACCAAGCATCTTCTTTGAGCATTTGAGGAGAGATCCTGCTACTCATATTTCAGATTGCCTCAACCTTTTTCTGTCCAACTATCTTACCCAGACTTAACTGCTATGCTCAATCTTACATGTACTCCACTGGTAAAGTCTGGAACACACTCCATTTATCTATTTTTCCAACTACCTTTGATTTGCACAATTTCAAGCGCTGCGTATCGGAGCATGTCAGGCTTTAATTTGGCCATGGTTTCCAATTTTTCAAAAACTCCGAATGAATTTGGTAAGCCTCTGGCCTTTACTATATATATATATATATATATATATATATATATATATATATATATATAATTTTCTATATAATATATAAATATATATATATATATATATATAATATATATATATATATATATATATATATTATATATATTATATAAAATTATATTATATATATAAATATATATATATATATATATATATATATATATATATATATATATATATATATATATATATATATATATATATATATATATTTACTATATAAATAAATATATTAAGTGATTGGACCGCATTCGCATCCGCATTTGCGGAACATCTGCACCTAAATTGACATCCGCATCCGCATCTCACTTAACGGCACATCCGCATCCGCATCCTCTTTTGAAAAATGAGGATGTTGAGGATGTTTTCTACATTTGATTAAATGCATATAAAATAAATATTTTTTTGGCATCTTTACCATGGAGTTATGGGAAAATTGTAATTTTGAATTTCGATTTCTGTAATATATATATATAGTATATATATAATATATATATATATATATATATATATATATTATATATACCGTATTATATTATATATATATATATATATATATATATATATATTATATATATATATATATATATATATATAATATATATATATATATATAATATATATGCCTTTTTTTTTCTGGCACTTTGATCGGCCGTTGGGGGGCCTTGAGTTACTTCTACGCTAACTATAATTGGAATGACTGCTTTGAATCTGGTGACGCTTCGGCTTCTGCCGATAAGGTGGGAGCTGTAATCATTGATGGTATGAGCAGGTTTCATTCCTTCTTCGACTAAATC
>JABUQX010013995.1:20000-21031 GCA_015478945.1 Trachelipus rathkii
CTACAAGTGCCCCACTGGTAAAAGTCTGGAACAAACTTCCCTTTATCTACTTTACATATTTCCCATTGCCTTTCCCATTTTCAAACTCCGTCCTTTTCGGGGCATGTCGGTCTTTAATTTTGCAACAATGGTAAGGAATTTTCCAAACTCTGGTAAAATTTAAGTAGGTTTTCGGCCTTGCCAGGTAATGGGACAAAAAAAAAACACGAGCTATTCAATTTTATGTAAAGTTGAAATATGCTTGAATGCCTAGTCATGATTTAAATTTTTATCTATGCCAAATTAAACTTGAATCCAATAACAAAATAACCTGCAATTAATAAACTAAATTATGAAGAATTATTAACTATTCAGGTCAATCAAATATCCCAAAAGCTTGTCAGAAATATCCCAATAAAGTTTTAATGATTCAGAATGAACCCTATTCTAGATCTGAAACTAGTCAAGTCAAATACACCACACATCAAAACATGTCATTAAAGTCTGAAGTCAATCATATTATAAACCATGTTCATCCAAATATTAACCAAAATTTATGAAAAAGGTCCATAAAGAATTTTCTTTATATATATATATATATATATATATATATATATATATATATATATATAAAGATTACATTTATGGTAATTGCCCTAATTTCATGGAGAGAAGATTTCTTGACAGTTGCTTTCTAGGACTCACCAAAGGGTCCGAACCCAGGTACCAGAACAAGAATGCCTCAATTGCTTAGGCCGCAAGTAGGGGAAGTTTAATATAACATAATCACCTGTGATATATCATTCCAAAATTTAACCACTCCATTGTTTGAAAAATACTTTCCACATCTAGATGGATGACTTTACTGTCAATTTTTCTTTTGACCTTGGTAAGACTATTGTTATGTAATGAGAAGATATGCATCTGCTTTTCAATTGTTGAAAAATCTTTCAGCCAAATTATCAAATCACATTCCCAGTTCAGTAACCAAATATCTGTAATCGTTTTTTTTTCAAAATTAAAAATTATTCTTTAATGCTCTTCTTCTGAAT